>JAAGKR010001305.1:95000-111017 GCA_011419295.1 Clarias macrocephalus
AAAGATATTTTTGCTTGAGGTAAAGTGACTGGTGTGCTTAACTTGGTTTTTAGCAGAGACTCTGTTTCACTGAATAATCCATGACTTTTCATGAATATGTTAAGACCTATTGACACCTGGTGAGTCGTATTGATGTGTCAGATGTTTATACCTACTGCATACTGTACAATTAGATTCCTCACACAAACACACTTCTTTTGAGAGAAATAAAAACATACAGAATAGTTTCTCAAACATTAATTGAAATGCAATTCTTATGCACACACACACACACACACACACACACACACACACACACACACACACACACACACACACACACACACACACAAAAAAAAAAAAAAAAAAAAAAAAAAAAAAACTACACAGCAAAAATGTTATATTATATTATGACTTGAATAAACATCAGAGCGCACTGTTGTGTTAAAAAAAGTAGCATTTATTTAGTGAGTAGGCTATGTATATATTTGAGTTTGTTGCATTTCTGGAGGGGTATGTCTGTATTTTTATTAAATCTGGTCATATCAGCGCATGCATTTATCAGCCTTTTGATCAAATCTTTTGTAAAGTGAAAATGAGTGCCGCGGATTCAAAGTGCTTCGCGTGGATTCATGCATGGGGAAAGATTCGTATGTGCAAATTTAGAATATTTTCTTGAAAATGTTGATTTTTTTAGAAAAAAATCTTTTTGACATTCACAAATCACGACATTTGCATAGTTAACACTACCAAATAGTCTACTATCCGATAATTAAATTAATTTTAAGACAATTTGAACGTATAGGATTGCCATGTTTTTGTTTTTGCTTTCATTGTTTTGTCCCTGTTAAGACATTACAAAAACTATATAACAAACATTTTATTATGAATTTGAAAGCACGATTAAGGACATCTCATTTCATTATTATGAACATAATCTAAATCCCATATATACACATTCATCATGAAAAATAATGCATTCTGGTGTCTCACATTTGTCTAGAAAATTAATGATATTTTCTCTACTGTAACATCTGTAAACTGAATTATGCTGCTCTTTTGAAAACATCAGATCAGACCAGGTGATGCTTTAAAAACATTTATTTGACATTTTAAAGTGCATGTAGAGTGCAATAACAACTAACATTTCATATTGTGCTACCATACTATTGAATTCTTCTGTCTGATTGGTCAGAAGTTGTTGATTATATATATAGCAAGGAAAAAAAAAAGCACAGGACGATATTAATATTGTTACACTGTATCATGTCTCCATAAAGTGACTGAGCAGACAAAACCATGGTATTTAAAAGATAACTCCATAATGGCTTATTTGCTGATGTTTTCTTTAAGACATTTTTTATTGAGTAGGTAGTTTTTTGCATTTTTTTTAACTTAAAGTGTGAAAAAAGATGCTGTTGAAGGGCAGACGCTTTTAGTTTCTATTATGTTTATCACAACTAAATTGTGGTTTGTGCCATGTCGTTGTCACACAAATTGAACATGACTAAAAGTGGTAAAAAAAGTCATAATCCTTAATAAACCTATGGGTACATGGTTATGGGGTTCTTCAGGTGATAAGGTGACATGTTATTAAACATATATTTGAAATCCATTCCCAGAACTGTCTACCTTTGTCTTATATATTAGATCATTACAACATTTTCCCTTTAGTTTGGAGTGATTTAGGTAGGCTTGAATTTTATATTTTGGTACAGAGAAGTTCTTTTTGGATCATGTATTTAGCTATTATATGAAACCAGGACATAAAAAGAAAAAAAAAATCAGGTGGTCTTTATTGGGGTTAATCAGGATCACTTAATTAATGACAGGTGCATGATAAGCCCTTTTTTTTGTTTGTTTGTTTATATGTTTGTTGTTGTTGTTTTTTCTTTTTAAAACCTGCAGTTTTAAAAGAGCTGTAAAGACATTTTACATCACTGTATAATCAGCCATTTTGTGAGGTCATCTTACAACAGTGGTAAAAGTGGTAAACAGTGGTAAAACCATTTTTCGGGTTTTTTAATTACTCATATCATGTTTTGATATGAAAGAAATTAAACACTTTATATATATGGAAAATAATCAACTTCACATGGTCACAATACATCACTGCACTGCACATATTGCAACGCACTGTAATTTACTTACAACAGCAAAACTCCCTAAACTTCATTGTATTGTTAACTTTTTCTCACATTACTTCTATTGCTCTCTTTACTTTTAGTGCTGATGGGACTCATTTGCTGCATACTAACAAGTGATTCTTCATTTATTTTTTATATTATGTTAACACAGTCTGTTCAATGACAAGACAAATGTCTCATGTTAGTAAAATCGCATGTAATAATCCATGATTGTAGTATTGAGTTTGTTCATCTTTCTGTCCGAAGAACATAAAATTTTACTCCATATTTAGGTCAAATTTACACAAACAGATTCAGTTTCACCTTAGACTAACAGCTTTTACACTTTTTTCAGTTGCTCTAGTGCATTTCTCAGACCATAATGCAACTCTCAAAACAACTGGTACAAGATTTATTCTTGCACAAACACATACACACAATTCTTTGTTTTATCTAGCTGTGTTTCTTCACTGTAACTTTTAACCAACATGCCAGAAAAAAAAAATACAAAAAATACAAAAAATAAAAACAGAATTACTGATTTCGGAAATGAATCTCTCCTTCTAAAAACGACTTGTAAATTCAATCAGGTGAAGGTAATCCCCTTCTTAATGGCACACAAAGCCATTTAAGTTTCAAATGTGATCAGCAGTGGTCATTTTGATGAACTTCAGCTCCAGAAAAAGAAAAGGCTTTATTACTGCCTAGAAGCACAGTAAAAAAATGCATTATTAAGGAGTGGAAAGTATTTTGTACAACACAGACCCTCCATGGATCAGGACATTGCTTCAAACTTGATGAAAGAAACTGGTCAGAGAGACTACCAAAAGGCTTACAGCAAACCTGAAAAAAGTAGCCAAGGAGGGTGCCTAACATTGGGAAAGATGTTTTTCTCCAGGTGGAACTGCAGCAAGAAAAGTTTAGCCACTCATTGTGGCCAAGGTTGAGTGTGTAGGGTTGCCCAAAATCACTTTTCTCTAGGCATATTTGGCAAAAAATGTAAAAGATTATGCATACGCAGGGGTGGATTCAGTTTGGCCGACCTGTAAGCGCCTTCAGTCAGCCACATGAACTGTAGGTATTGTATCTCTGCCCTTATCGGAGCACACTCAATGCTGTTTTCCCAGAGCCAGGCCCCTCAGAACGCTCTACAAACTAAGTATGCGGGGTGGCAGATTCAGGCCACATGAGCCCTGTCTTCGGGCACAAACAGGGCACGTCTCCTCTGGGCGGAGGTCCTATCTCTCGTGTCGAACAGAGGTATGTTTGTGCTGAAGTGTGTGCAGCAGGATGTGGTTGAAATTTTAGGAGACGGTAGCAATTGAGGAAGGCCAAAAAAAAGTAATAAGTCGTTCCAGGAACAAAACATCCAAATTTTGGGTCCATGGCCACATTGAAAACATGTAGTCAATCTTGTGGACAAAAAAGGACTAACAAATTGTTTTATTGAATATGCAAGAATGGACTGCCAACAGTCAGGATGTGGTACAGAAGTTGATTGACAGCATGCCAGGGTGAATTGGGAAGAAGGGTCAACACTGCAAATATTGAATCTTTGCGCAACTTAATGTAATTGGCCATAAAAGCCTTTGACTCTTATAAAATGTCTGTACAGCAGGGAAAATAATTATTTGATCCCCTGCAGATTTCATTTTCCATGTTTTATGTTTCCATGTTTCCTAAGTTTTCCCACTGGGTCTAACGTTTTTATCATAGTATTATTCTAAACGATAGAGACATTTGATTTTCAGTTAGTGTGCTTCAACTATTGGCTGTGTACCTTAGGACCTTGAAACTGAACTGCCTTTGTAATCTCATCTGATTCACAAAAAACCCTGTTTGTGAATCTGCCCTGATCACCTCCATAAATTAATCTGTATACCACTTGAGCACATAACCAGTCTGTGTGAGACAGACTTATTGTTGGTTGTTAGAAGGTCAAATACTTATAAAATGTAAATAATTTTATAACATTTGTATCATGTGCTTTTTCTAAAATTTGATATTTTTTCTCTATCGTTTAGAACACATAGCCAGGTATTAAAAAAAAAAAAAAAAAAAAAAAAAAGATTTTTCCACCTTTTATTTTATTATTTTTAATTTATTTTTAATTTTATTCTGTCTACAACCTCTGTTTTAAAAATATCTTTGTCCACATGACAATGTAAAACGCCCTGTGAAGCCTAGACAAACCTGGTTGCACTTTGTAGAAGTCCATCGGGTCTCATCCAAAACTGCTGTTGCTGTTTATGGGGTCTGTGTCTTCTAAGTTTTGTATGTAGCAGCAGTGAGCCTTATAGAACATTCAGGCACCTCTGTTCATTAACGTAATGTGTGAGTAACTGTGTGTGTATGTACACGCATGTACTGTAAAAAGTCCAGTAAGCAATGTTTACACAGTCAGTAATTTACTGTACGTAAGTCACTATTGCTCATAAACAAAGCTGATGTAAAATCAAGGCGAGCACACAGACAATGACATCATTGGCACATAAGGTGATGTTAGAATAAGCCAAAATCTCCATTTTCCCTGTCCACACAATACCACTGAAAACTGAGTTTTGGAAAATCTTCACTTTGGACAGAGTTTTCCAAAAGCTCAGGTTTCAAAGACCAAAAATGCGTTTAAAAATCTCCATTTTTAAAAATACCCATCTAGGTGTGGACATGGCCTTTCTCACACACAGAAATATACACTATACACTGCAGTCAACATCATGTGATGATGATCTTGAAGACAGTAATGTCACTGATATACCTGCTGATGCAGATAGTCACTGATGTCATTTCCTGCTCCAAGTTAGTGGAATCACTGTTAGTTACAGCTTCCCTCAACATGTGCCAGTCAGTCAAAACAGTCCAGATGCGAAAGATAGCTTGTAATGTGAGGCTTGGAGGACTTGACTATAGCCATGACCAAAGATTTTGAGAATGACACATTCAAGTAAGTCTGCTGCTTCAGTGTTTTTAGATCTTTTTGTCAGAGGGTATTATGTTACACTGAAGTATTTCATAGTTTGAAGTATTTCATTTCATTTCATTTCATTCACTTTATCCAAAGAGTCAATATTTGCACTACCCTCCTTCTTTAAGACCTCTGCAATTCGCCCTGGCATGCTGTCATTTAACTTCTGGGCCACATGCTGACTGATGGTAGCCCATTCTTGCATATTCAATGCTTGAAGTTTATTTCCCTCCTAAAGTGGGAAATTGCAATCAATTGCAATTCATCTGATTATTTTTCATAACTTTCTGGAGAACTGTTTATGCAAAATGACATTATACAAATTGAGGCAGCAGACGGAAAATTAATATTTGTATCAATCTCAATTTATTTTGTCCATGCACATAGAGGTGTGTAGCCTGGAAATAATATGACAGAGATGTGGTCTGAGCAGGAAAAATGAGCGGAGGGCTTTGCCTAGTACACGCCAGGAATGTTTGTGCAAACAACATCCAGTGTGTCTCACTGCAAAGTACACATGATGATGGAATTTAGGAAGCACTGGATTGAGATTCTTGTGGTGGAAATGTCTGGTGACAAAAACAGTCTATGTGGGTGTGCATTCTGCAGTTTTACTTATAGCCCTAGACAGGTCACAAAGCACCTCTTAACTTAGCTTTGCTTGTAGTGCTATGTCTTTAACATTAGGTAGACAATAAGTTTAAAGATTACAGAGCTTAAAAGGAGCCTAACATTTCATTAATTGCAAAATACACAATTTCCACTTGATAATAAACAATAGGCAAACATAGAAATGTGACAAATCTAACAACATGACATTACAACATAATTTTCTAGCCTTCCCTGATTGGTTCGCTTAATATACTATGTCAGTCTGTCATAATTCTGAGTGTGCCGATAATTACTGTATATATTTCCCATGCAGTTTAGACATGTTCTGGGTTGAAAGTGATCTATAAAATTTAGTATGGTTGACGATTTCCGGATCAATTGTTATAACATGCATTCAGACTTAAACCCAACACCTTCAATTTCAGTTAAACTAATGGAAAGGTTCTTCAGAGTCAGGTGTCTAGATTTTCACACAGCATTGTCCTGTGAAATCATCATTTACTGACCTGGAAGCCATCGACACAAACACACACACACACAGACACACACACACACCCTGTTCATATGCTGATACAATGCTATAAGCATCCACTATGGCAGCACTTCAGTATTATAACTCTAACATTGCTGAGACACTCTTGTCTTCCAGCTGCATGTAGAGACACTGCAAAGTCACATAAAATATTTTATGTTTAAATTAATAATAGTAATGCAACAAATACAATGATCCATGTGCCATTTATCTACTTCTTGCTTCTGGAGATTTCCCCACGTCTGGCCCTGAGCTAGCTCCCATGATGAAGATCGGCACCAGAGTGATAAGGGGACAGGACTGGAAGTGGAGCGGTCAAGTAATCAAGTTGAGCAAAGCAAAGCCGTCTACTGTATTTTAATGGAGTTTTACATGACCTGTGTGTGTGTGTGTGTGTGTGTGTGTGTGTGTGTGTGTGTGTGTGTGTGTGTGTGTGTGTGGCTGTATTGTAGGATGGCCCAGCGAGCTTAAGGAGGATGGCTGGATCAGAATGCAGTGGGACACTGGCAGTACGAACAGCTACAGGATGGGCAAAGAGGGCAAATACGATCTGAATCTGGCCGTCTTGAGTCTGTGTTTCAAATTGTGATCTACATTTACATTATCAATATTGATTGTTGTGTAAAAAAGCTTAATCATTTACATTTGAGCAGATATACAGTATCTTCTCTCTGAAGGGTTACATAAGTGTTGAATTACATTTTTTAAATGTTAATATTAAATTTTGCATTTATGTGATCATTTTTCTGACAGATTCCTCACAACCCAAAGTTTTACTGTAATTAATGCATTTGATTTGTAAAATAAATAAATAAATAAATAAATACATCACTGCAGCTATTAGCTATTCTGATTGATGCAACACAATTTTCCTCAGTGATTATATTTATGTACAACTACTGCTTATGTCATAAAGATAAATTCAGCTCATCATTTCAAATCAACAGAAAAAGCCAAACTGACTGTGAGAGTGAATCCTCAGAGCTCCATCTACCATGGAGACTAAGTTATTTTGAGCTGTGTTCTGCAGTCTCCTGGACTGACTTTTTTCTGGTGCAAAGATGATCAAGTCAAATCCCTTGTCTCCTGGAGCCCGAGACACCAACACACTCAGTGTGACAGTCTTTAATGTAAGACGAATAATGTACTGTACTACTGTAAAGTACGCAGAGGAAACTACAAGTCAGAGTTGTAGTGATCCGTCCACAATTACAGTGATAGTTACACCATAATCTTTTTTATTATTATTATTATTTTTTATAACATCTTATATAATTAACATAACAGACATGTGGTCTGAGTAGCAGAAATGGGGGTGGGGCTTTGCTTGGTACACACCAGGAATGTTTGGGTAAATAACATCTAGTGCATTCTCTCCTCTCACTGGGTTGAGATCTGCATTGTTGTTCTTTTCAAGTCATAGGACAAGATGGTAATGGTCCATTTAAGGTTTCTCTATACAGGAATGATGATGGTGTTATCAGCCACCAGCAGATGTTAGGGGCACGTCTTCAGTTGTGTTCCAAAGTGTCATTGGATATTTTGGCCTTTTACTCACGATACTTCCTCTGCTAAGGCAGGCCTACCCATGATGATCAGAACTGGGTGTGTGTCTCTAATGTCTTGGGGCCCAGCTATGATCCTTCCTCCTAATCCACAGCCATAGACTACATCACTCAACGGCATCTGATGTCTCCTTGATTGTGTGACGCAGAGCTTGGCCATGGATCTGCATATCTTTAAGGAGCCTAGTAGTGGATGTTGTGGGTAGAAGTTGTCCACCAAGCAGACTGTTGCTCTCCAGCCCATGTTGTTCTGCCTCAAGCTTCAGCTAAACATACCGCAGCCTCTTTCTCTCATTGGACTTGTCTGTGGCATCCTTCCATGGTACTGTCACATCTATGAAGTAAATGGTGTGCAGAGATTTGGACCATAGTACCAGGTCTGGTCTTACGTTTGAGGTGACAATTTCTGTTGGTATGTAAGCTGATGGCCCAAATCTGCCTGCATTTTCTAGTCTCGTGCTCTTTCCAAAAATCCAAACCTGGTCAGTGAAGAAGTTTAAAGTCTTATTACAAAGTAAAGAAACATGTTACAATGAAATTCTTTCTTTGCTGTCCCCCCAAAATGCCACAAATTTAAATCAATAAATATAATAAAAATAATAAATATAGGTATAAAAAAAGAATATATAAAATGATATAATAAACAGATAATAAAAAGCAGAATATGAAAATATGAAACATATGAAATTATCAAATTATATACTGTAAGCAGTCCACACAGTGTGTAAATTCCCACAAAGTGAGTGAAAAAGTCCATGATTGTGCAAATGATTGTTCAAGTGATTGGTATTGTACAGATGATTGTGCAAATTCCGCAATGAATGTTCAAAGATCTGTGTCACCAGTCAGCAGTTGTCCAGTTGGTAGTCCATCACTGGAGACAGCTATTTGGGCTATTTGGGAGTATGTTGGCAGTGGGAAAGAAGGAGTTTTTTTTAGCCTGGAAGTCCTATATTTCACAATTTTGTATCTTCAGCCTGAAAGAACATGTCAAAGTGAGGTCAGAGTATTCAAGTGAGGTGAGGCAGAGCCCTTCTCTTCCTTATTGTGCATTGTCCATGATCTCAGCATGATACAGGGCTGACTTGGCCCATAGTACAGTTTCTTTTGGTGTCCATTTCCGGCCTGTTTTTAATGATGGAGCAACTCCTCTTATAGTTGTGTCTTGCAATTCTGACAGGGTCAACGCCAGTCTTGAGAGTGGCAGAATGTCATGCCCATATGTTGCATTCTTTGAACAGTGGAAGATGTTATTAAAAGAGCACATAGTGGAGGGACAACCTGTGACATTGTCCAGTTATTGACAGTAGAAACACAATGACTGTAAAATCATCATTTACATGCATGTAATGTAGAGAAGTTGTAATTATGCAGAATACATTGATTAAAAAAATTCTTGCCTTTGGGCCCTGAGCTCGCCGCCATGATGAAGATCGGCACCAGAGTGATAAGAGGACAGGACTGGCAGTGGAGCGATCAAGTAGGTGATGATGCTGAACAAAGAAAAGCTTTCTACTGTATATTTAAGAAAGTTCTACGTGACCTGTGTCACCCAAATACGATCTGAAGCTGGCCATGTTGAGTCTGTATTTAAAATTGTGATCTACATTTACTTCATCAGAAGTGATTTTCATACGAGAGTGCTTAATTATTTACATTTGAGCAGTTATACTATATATATACTCTGAATGTCTACATAAATGTCGAATGCAGTTTTAAAATGCTTAATACTTGTTACTACTTGCTTAAAATTGTAATTTTTAAAATTGTTTATTCATGTGATTTTTTTTTTCTCACAGAGAGTCCAAAACCTGTGGTGATTATAAATCCTGATTCAAACGTGTTCCGAAAAGAGAGAGTGACTTTCAGGTGTGACATACAGACAGGAGGAGACACTGAGTGGACATACAGCTGGTATAAGAATGATAAACCACACAGCACAACACAGGAGTTGATCATCAGCTCAGTTACAGACTCTGACCGTGGTAACTACACCTGCATAGGATGGAGAAGTGACTCTCAGCTCTCAGAGTTCAGTGATGGTGTTACACTTTCTGTATCAGGTGAGTGTGAGTGTGTGCTTA
Organism: Clarias macrocephalus; assembly: GCA_011419295.1. NCBI lineage: Eukaryota > Metazoa > Chordata > Actinopteri > Siluriformes > Clariidae > Clarias > Clarias macrocephalus. The sequence continues at coordinate 104,864 of JAAGKR010001305.1, forward strand.
TGTCATTACTTGTATAAGTTTTCACAAGTTTCAGATTTTGTTCCTGATTTTCACATCATTGTAAAATTAAAATAAACACAATGTTTAATTAGTCTTGTTTAAAAAGATAAAACTACTGTTCATGTTGTAAATGTAAATTCAGCTCTTCATCATTTCATATCAACAGAAAAACCCAAACTGACTGTGAGAGTGAATCCTCAGAGCTCCATCTACACTGGAGACAGAGTTACTCTGAGCTGTGATCTGCAGTCTACTGGATGGACTTTTCTCTGGTACAAAGACGATCAGACGTCAAACCCCCTGTCTCCTGGAGCCCGAGACACCAACACACTCAGTGTGACAGTGTCTAACGAAGGACAAATAAAGTACTACTGTAAAGCACACAGAGGAAACTATGAGTCAGACTTCAGTGATGCAGTTACAGTTACAGTGAGAGGTACATCATGATTTCAAAACATCCTATAGATTCTCAAAACAATAATTTTTAACAGCTTTGTGTTTCTACAGTGTGAATGTATTAGTTTCTCCCGGGATACACTCCAGTAACTCTCACACACGCACGCACGCACGCACGCACGCACGCACACACACACAGACACACACACACACACACACACACACACACACACACACACACTTACACATAGCTAGTTATAAACACAAGAGTAATTAGTGTAAGTGATTATAAAGTCAAGATGTATTAATGTGTGTTTCGACTCTGAATTACCAAAGTAAAACCTGTCTGCAGGAATACTAATAATTGCAGCATATCAACAACAAATCAAAATAATCGCTTTTTTCACACACACACACACACACACACACACACACACACACACACACACACACACACACACACACACACACACACCTCAGTGACGGTCATCCAGTCTGTCCATCTCAGGTTTTTTTCCGATATTTATCGTTCCTCTTCCGCTCGTTAATGATCCTGACCCTCCTTAATTCTTATTTACAGTTTTAAACAAACATGTAAGTTTTAAATAATTCCTCATCATGAACTTATTTTTCCTGTAATGGTGTTATTTTATCAGCACACCTGGACAGAATCAAGAGATGAACAGAACATTTGACAAATCACAAAACAATGTTTTTTTTTGTTTGTTTGTTTTTTGCCTCGTGATAGATGATCTTCCCAGACTGATTCATACCTTTAGGGATTTTTACAATTATTGATTATACATCATACAGAGACTGAGATTATCATGCATCTAGCAACACTGCTACAGATTTAGAATTAGGAGATGGTGAAAACTTGATTTGATTTCTTGTGTTGTTTGATTGTTTTAGGAAGTTTTAAGGACATAAGCTAATTGTGTAACTATATATTTCACTGTTTCTGTTTAAAATTATTTTACTGTTTTCTCTAGTGAGACCAAAACCTGTAGTGGAAGTGCAGCCAGCTGAGAGTGTGTTCATTGGGGAAAGCGTCACTCTCACATGTGAGATACAGACTGGAGCATCCTGGCAGTACCACTGGTATAGAGATAATAAAGAACTCAGTGATGCTGCAGGAGAGAAAACATACACAATCACTGATGTTAAAGAGTCTAATAAAGGTGATTATACATGTAAAGGAACAAAGTCATCAGACCCAACATACACACAGATCAGTGCTGCTGTTACACTGACTGTATCAGGTGAGTGTGTTTTATATTGTCTTTTACTTTAACAGTGAAACATATAAACCTTTTATAGATTTTTAAACATGCTTTTAGTAAACAGATAATGTGGGTTCATACATTTGTATGATGAACTCATAGTATGTTAGAAACTCTAATCCTGACAAGAAGCCTGTCTCATAAACACTGGCTACACTAAAAGGTCAATTATTAAATTATTAACTCACTGTATTTTTTTTTTTTTAACTGAGGTTTTTACCATTTTGTTCAGAAAAGGCTGTGTGCTTGTACATTTACCCCGAACTTTACAAGTATACAGTATATGTCACAGAGTAATTATTATATATTTTTTTCATTCTGTAGAGCTGATTAGTGCAGTAATGTAATGATTAAATTTTTTTTGACCTGGGTTTCTCATTTCTAACAGAAAAACTGAAACCTGATCTCACATCAGACCATAAAGGAGCTGCAGTGACAGGAAACTCAGTGACTCTGACCTGTACACTGAAGCTACAGTCTGCTGAATGGAGGTTTTACTGGATCAGACCCACACAGAGCACTGAGACTGAGACTGACACACATTCCTACACCATCAGATCAGTTAGAGTCTCTGATGGAGGTCAGTACAGGTGCAGAGCAGGAAGAGGAAACCCAGTCTACTACACACACTACAGTGATGCACTCTGGGTAAATGTTACTGGTGAGTAAGAGACTGTACTGGACAAAACAGTACATTTTTGCAGAAACACACAGGAATTTATCTATACATTTAATAAAACTGTAAAGTTGGTGTGTCTCCACATTGAATGTGTTTGAGAAAAAAATTAAAGTAGAAGTAAATGAAGAATAAATGAAGTAATAAAACACATCTGTTTGTCTGTTTGTGCATACATCATGTGAAATCTCAGTTCATCATAGTTCATCTCACAATTCAAAACGGGGCACTGTACATTTTTTAATACGCTTTTAATGCAATTAAATTCCTCAAGAACGAAGTTGCAGGCACATCTAGTATTATATACACATACAGAAAACAAATAATCTAATCCAGTACCATGCTTGAGTGCAAACCAGTGCCAAGAAAATTTCTCCAAATTTGAGGTTCGCTTAGGCCTACTTTCATTAAAAATGAAAATAAATAAATAAATAAATACACTGAAAAAAATGATACTTTGGATCAACTCATAAAAAATTGCTGCAATTTGTTACAAGTTTTTTTTTTTTTACTTTCTCTCAAATCAAATGTTATAATTTTATTTAAGATTTAATTTTGATTAAATATAAATATAATTAAGTTTCCCCAAAGCAAAATAAATAAATAAAAATATCATCTATCCAAATCAAAAACAAAAGTTGTTACAATGCCTTAGGCCAGTTAAACCTTTTTTTCTACTTTGTAACAACTTAATTTTCACTTAAAAAAAAAAAAAAATTAAGTACACTGAAAAAAAAAATAATACATTGGATCAAATTTTAAAAAATGCTGCAATTTGTTACAAGTATTTTTTTTTTTTATTTTCTCTCAATGCCTTAGGCTAGTAAAACTTATTTTTCTACTTTGTAACAACTTGATTAAATCACTTTAGAAAAACCTAAAATTTAACATTATATTTAAATTTAGTTTTTACCTTAAAAGAAACATTAATGTAGTATAAAGTAATAGGAGTAAATTACAGTAGTAATCCTTTTCATTTTTCTCAAGTTAAAAGTATGTTTACGTACAAACTTAATTTTGTGAATTATATGTAAAATTCAATATATAGTCTCTTTTTAAAAAAAATGTACATAATAAATATACAGATATATATTTTTTTACAAACCATGCCTCTTAACCAAGCTCGCACTGGCCGTATTTTAGCTATATAATTATTAGTTTACTTTTTCTTCTAAAGTCTTTTTTGTTGGTGTTTAAAAGATGGCGAGAATGTCTACGGAAATACTGATGAATACAGGATGACAGGTACAGTCTATATATATATTTTTTGTGGCTAAATATATATAGATAAACTCATAATAATGTTACAAGAGCTTCTCTACCAACTCTATTTTACTTTTTTCTGTATATACAGTAAATAATGCCAGATGGGGCATTATTATGGACCAAAGAGTATTATTTTGTAAGCAGTGAAATAAAAGTCCTAAATTATCTTCCTGATATTTCAACAGATTTAAGAAAGTTTTAATCCTAAACGTTGTTTTAAAGAACTTTAATAAATACTATCCAACCTGATTACTTGGAGTTGTGATATAAAAATGTGCATATATTTTGCACTATAAATCCACACTGCTGACTAAGTTATTCTCAAGGATAGCAGAGAAATCCTGGTGTTAAAATGAGGCTGATGGTCCCCACTTTCTTATTACAGTATATCACACAATAATTAATTTGAATTATAGGCTTTTTTTTTTTAACAAGCCACTCCTGATAACCACACTGGCCATATCGCAACATAATCATTACTTAATCTTTTCCTCTAAAAACTTTTTTTTTTCCTATGTAAAAGATGGTGATACAGTCTATATGTTTTTTTGTGGCTAAATATGAAATAGACTTGGCAACTTAACATTACAAGAGCTTTTGTACCAACTCTATTTCATTCTCTTCTAAATGATTCAGTAGCTGGAGCCAATAATATGATCCACTCACATGTTGGCACTAGAGAAAATGAGAAAACATGTAACTGACCAAACATACAAATAATCAAGTTTTCTCATTTTACTTTGATCATAAATTCCTACTTCATAAAGTGCAGCTAATAGTGGGGTAATAGTGCCTGATGGGGCATTATTATAAATCGATGAATACTATTTTGTAAGCAATAAAAGTTCTAAATGATTATCTTCCTGATCTTTTAGAAAAGATTGCTAAGAACACTATCCAAGCTGGTTACTCCAGTTGTGATAGATAAATGTGATTTTTTTTTTTCACTATAAAACCACTTGACCACCTGATGTTATTCTCAGGAATAGTAGAGAAATCCTGATGTCAAAAACGAGGCCAAGGGTTCCCTCTTTCTTACTATAGCATACAATCGACAATTAAAATGTCTAAATATAGGATTTATGTATATTGATTTCCTATGTTTTTAAATATAGAAAGTTCCTGCATGTTAAGAGTTTTGTTTAATATAGTTAATGTAGTTGAAACTATAACAGTAACAGTAGCAGAAAAAAAGCCATATTAGGGTGTAAAGTAGATCAGAACTATTAGTCTATTATTTCACAGTTACACTAAAATGACAGTAATTTATTTATTTATTTATTTATTTATTTGTCAGGAATTTGATTATTCGTCAGGAGTTATCTTAACACACAGTATTCAATAACTGCTCCAAATCATTCAGTAACTAAAACTGGGATTTTTGTAGTTGTAAAAGTTTAATGTCTTAAAAGAATAGTGTGTTTTATCTTAGCAAATTCTAAATCTGTGACTGTTGCAAATTAGGAAATAGCAGTGAGGGAGCTGATGCTGTGTACTCAGACCTGAAGCAGAACACAGATAAAGGTAAGATGAACTTAAAGCATATACTCAGTCTCTCCAGATAACCAAACACTGGTTTGTAAAATAGATTTACTGTATTTATACTACACTCAGTAATATGGGGGGGATGTTCTTACAGAGACCTTGAAATATGCAAACAGATGAAGATAATTAACAGACTGTATTTCTGAGGTGGGACATAAATAACATAAAGCCACATGGCTGCTATGCATGTAAGATAACAGCATTACCATGTCTAAACCAGTGATTGTGATTGCGTACATATGGACATTTTAACAGCATTCAAGCTCAGCCAAAATCTCTCTGAGGATCTTTAGTGGCTGGTTGCAGTACAACTTACACTAGTTCAATTTAATTATGGCCCAAATTACTATTTTATTTTTAAACACAGATTTAAAATGTATACAGGGGTTGGATTTCAACTCATAAATGTACTTGGTAATTAATAAGGCAATTATCAATGTTTGTACATGATCTCAAGGAAAATCAGTGTTAAACATTTTAGTTCACTTTAGCCAACATAAATATTTAAACATACTGTAACTCTACAAAATGTTTGATAACTTACACATAATAATATTTATATCATTGATAACTAAATGATTTTAAAATGTCTTTTTTGTGTAGGTCTGTGAAGAAGGTCTAAAGGGTCCAAACAGGTAATGGTGAAACAGCCAAATAACATTGTGATTACATATATTACAGGGCATGTTGCCGTTTTTGGAAAACTTGATTTTTGCTTGATTCAGATGTAGGCATTGTACAAACTTCAAATATGGATGTGGATTGTACTTTACAAAAGTCTAGATATTGTCTTTATGCATATTTAAAGTACAACATTTACTTTCTTACATTCATTCAGGTAATAATAATAATAATAATAATAATAATAATAATAATAATAATAATAATATTATTATTATTATTATTATTATTATTATTATTATTATTATTATTATTATTATTATTATTATTATTACTATTGTTGTTGTTGTTGTTGTTGTTGTTGTTT
>JAAGKR010001305.1:114407-132009 GCA_011419295.1 Clarias macrocephalus
TAATAATAATAATAATAATAATAATAATAATAATAATATTATTATTATTATTATTATTATTATTATTATTATTATTATTATTATTATTATTATTATTATTATTACTATTGTTGTTGTTGTTGTTGTTGTTGTTGTTTTGTGTGCTTACTTACACATGGTATTTACCTACTATTGGTTTGTAAAAAAAAAAAAAAAAAAAAAGCAAAAGTCCAGCATTAGATTTTAGACTAGGAATTACCATACAATTTTTACTGCTTTAAACAATCATCATATTGCATCTATTATTAGGTATTATTTAAAATGTTTGTTTAGTTATTTTATAACAATAATATTATACTATTATATGATTCTTTATTTTTTAATTATTAAGAAAATAAATATAAGCCTGTACACATGCTGTAAAGAGCTTTCATTAATAATTTATAAAATAATAATCCTAAGGTATATTTTAATTATATTTTGTATCTTTCAGTATTTTGTTTGTAATGTAATTTTCCAGATTTTATGGTTAGTATTCTAGACTATATAATTAGTTTTAATCATTCATTAAATGTTCACTGCCAAGTATGCAAGTATATAAAATATACAAGGTCAAATATGTTGAACAGAATTTATTGTTATTCTTAACATAAAGCACATGTTAATCACTTTTAACACTTACTCACTCAACATCTATACCGCTTTATCCTGTATTCAGGGTCGTGGGAGACCTGGAGCCTATCCCAGGCGGGGTACAGTACACCCTGGACAGGGTGTCAATCCATCGCAGGGCACACACACATACACTCACACACTCTACAGGCAATTTGGGAATGCCAATTAGCCTAATCTGCAGGTCTTTGGAATGTGTGAAACCAGAGTACCCGGAGGAAACCCACCAAGCATGGGGAGAACATGCACACAGAGACGGGAACTGAGTCTGGCCAGAAATCAAACCCGGATCCTGGAGATCCACGGCGACAGTGCTAACCACTACACCACTGTGTCGCAGTTTAATGAAAAACAGTTTAATGGAATTTTCTTCATCATTGCTCATTGATACCTAAATGTATTATATAATTGTTTTGCTTTTAAATAATTTAATCAGTACTTAATAATACATTTTAAGCTTGCATTTTATGTTTGATGTTTGGAATTAACATAAAATAATTTTTTGGTAAACTTATTTTTTTTTTGTTCAACTTTTAATGTTGAAGTTACAAATAACCACAATCATGCAATCAGCAATTTGGCCTTATTGTATAATGTTTAAAATATGGAAAGTTCAGAGATCTTCTGCAAGTTTTTGAGGAGACACTGAGGAGCTAATGGAATACTGCAGTCCCACGTTACTAAAATGCCCATCATCTCCCTCTGTGTATGTGGTGGTTGTTTGTTTTCCCCATGCTTGGTTGGACTCTGATTTCTTCCCACAGTCCAAAGACAGTGTGTGAATGCTGTTGAATTCTCTATTCTGATTGGTCAGAAGGTGTATAAAGTTAGAAGATTGTTTTCTTTAACAGCAGCTCTAGAGTCCAAGAGAGCTTGTACAGTAGCAAGAAAAAGCACACGTTTATATAAAGTTAGTCAAAATTTATCATGTCTTTAAAAAAATACTTGTACAGGGACTTGTATAGCAGATAAAACCATGTTATTTAACAAACAATTTCATATTGATTGATGTGCTAATATTTTCTTTAATTATTTTAGGTTCATTATTCAGCATTTCTGGGCCAGTATTGACAAAGCTTCTTAAGATTAAAAGTTGCTCCTAGTGACGAAATTCTAAGAAAATTATAGAATTATGACATTCTCTTAGAATTTCTCCTTAAATTTAGGACAACATTTGTTTGAAGATAAAAGTGATTCACAAAACATCTTAGCCTTAAAAACAGCACCTAAAGTAAAAATTGTTAAGAGTAGAGAGGAGGACTTTTAATAGGCTTAAGAGTTTGTATAGCAGAGGGTAAAATGTGGGAAGAAGAAACATTCTCCAATCATGTGAATTGATAAAAGGTCAGCCATTTTGCTCCCATCAATCTGAAAAGGATTGCAAGTAATAAAATCATATGGTGAATAAATGTAAGAACTTAAATATAGAAACTACTGTGTGGAAATTGCTTGCTTCGAAAGTGCATGAAGTAGCCTGTATTCATGAATATATAATTTCTTTATATACAACCATCATGTTTACAGACATTAAACACTGTCTATTATATCATCATATATTTTCACAAAAAGCGAGCATAATTAAAATGTTTTTTTTTTGACAAATCTGAGACAAGCTTTTGTTCTTTTTGGTCTGCAGTAGCTTTGGTCTTGGAATTCTTCCATAAATGCAATTTTCTCCCAGTCATTTCTTATTGTTGAATCATGGACACTGACCTTAACTGAGGAAAGTGAGGCTTTCAGTTGTACTAGGTTCTTTTCTGAGCTCCCAGATAAGTTGTCATTGTGCTCTTTAGGTAATTTTGGTAGGCTGGCCACTCTTTGGAGAGTTCACCCTTGTTCCAATTTTTCCAAAGGCTCTGACAATGGCTTGCTGGAAGCCCAAAGCATTAGAAAGTTCTTGAATTTCTTTAGAATGTGTTGCTTTTTAAGGTCTTTCAGTCTGCTTCACTTTGTCAGACAAGATTGCTGTTCAGTATTCAGTGTTCATCGTTTGTTTGGTTTGTATATCTGTTATGTTACAACTAAATTACAACACCCTGAAAGACCTTTTATTTGGGGTAAAGTGACTGATTTGATGAAACTTTTTCCAGCAGAGCCTCTGTTTCACTTAATAATCCATGACTTTTCATGAATACAATGGTGTGAAAACTGTTTGCCCCCTTACTGATTTCAGTAAAAGACATCCTAAAAAGGGTTTCCCCTAAAACTAATAACTGGTTTGGCCACCCTTAGCAACAACTGCAATCAAGAGTTTGCGATAACTTGGAATCAGTCTGTTACAGCGCTGTGGAGGTATTTTGGCCCACTCGCACTTTGCAAAAGGCAGCACCTACAGTATACAGTACTGTGCAAAAGTCTGATGTGCCATATTATTTTTAGTACAAATTTTGTCATATACACTAAGTTTATTATTTCTGCATTATTATGTATAAGACCATTCCCTACAAATATACATGAAAATTAATGAATAAATAACATTACAGGAGAATATTTGCATGCCTGTGAAGAACGCGACATATTACATGAAGACCAGTTTTCAAATGGCAAAAGAAAAAATCAATAATGTAGACTCTTGGGGTTTGCTTGAAAATAGAAAGGAGCGAGTGTGACGAAGTTACCAAAAGAACTCATATTCTTCAGCATGCTCAGTAAAACCTGACAGCTGTTTTACTTACAGTACTGTCACTGAACAATTTAGCTTGCCAAAGAGCAGTTAAGTGGATGTCATGAGCCAGCCCGATCAGCCCAGCTCATCCAAATCATAATTCCAACTAAGACACTCTGCTCCAGCATACCTGTTACTGATCTGGCAATCAGCCAGGGGTTTTAAAAGGCCACTGAGAGCTACTCACTTTGCCGATGTATCTCACTTGTGTGCCTCTCGTCTCGTTCATCCGTAAAATTTCCCATTGTCCTGTGTATGTGTTTCGACCTTGCCTGTTTCATGGATTTAGTTTTTTTGTGCGTGTTTCACCCACCAGATTTTCTCACTTCGGATTTGCCTATGTGTATGATCTCGTCTGTTTATCTACTTTGAGTTTGGATTGCGTTTCTGGATTTAATCTCTCTCATGACTGGATTATTGGTTACCGACTTTGCCTGCCTCTCCGATCTCGACTTGCATTTTTCCCTTCATCCTGTGTGTGTGTGTGTGTGTGTGTGTGTGTGTGTGTGTGTGTGTGTGTGTGTGTGTGTGTGTGTGTGTGTGTGTGTGTGCTTGCGCTCACTTCCGCGTTCGGGGATATCAGACGACGGGATATACATGAGGATCAACTCTGGAATCACTTTTTAGTTCTTGTGTCTGACAGCTTTGCAGGTTACACAACTGTTCAAAGTGGACTCAACTAAGTGGTCAATAACCTTAAATGAAACACCACAAAAACTGTACATCACTATTTCTGATAAATAATAGTTAAATCACTACTTCTGATAAATATTATTTAAATAAATACTCATTTTAAATAGTAAATAGTAGCTCATAGTTACTTAGCGGTATAGATTTTGAGGTGGCGATTCTGTCACAGATGGTGCTTGTATGTTGAGTCTGTACCTTTGCTCCATTAGAGACTGTGAGGTGATGCATACTGTGATGCCATACTCTGATCATGTCACAGTTGTTCCTTGTCAAATGACTTCAGCTCCACCATTTCACTTATTTTAGCTTTGCAAGTATACAGTACATACACTAAGTTTATTTTGTTTTTAAACAAAAAGAAAACTCTAGCCGATTCCATTTAAAGTTTCTGCTGGGTTATTGATTTCATTTCAGTTAATTGGTGGCACACCTCTTGACCCATGAAAAGGCACACCTCAAACACAGAGACTCTTTCTTTGACATCATGGGAAAATCAAGCTACTTAAATCAACCAAGACTTCAGGAAAAGAATTGTGAACCTCAATAAGTCTGACTCATCCTTCGGTGCAATTTCCAGATGCCAGAAGGTCCCATATTCATCCGTTCAGACAGCAATACACAGGTATAAAAAACATGGGAATATACAACCATCATACCACTCAGGAAAAATATGGTTTGAGTCCCAGAGAGGAATGTTTTTTGGTGCAAAAATTGCAAATCAAACCCAGGACAACAGTAAAATACTTTGTGAAGATGCTAGCTGAAACTGGTACGATAGCGACATTATCCAAAATAAAAGTCCTGTACAACCAAGAGCTGCACATGGGAACAAAAATCTGGACAATTTCTGGACATGTCCTGTGGTCTGATGAAACAAAAAATTAACTGTTCGGCCATAATGATAAATGATATATTTGACCAAATTAGTGGCTTAAGGATAACGAAGTCAAGGTATTAAAGGGGCCATCACAAAGCCCTCATCTCAATCCCATATAAAATTTGTGGGCAGGTACGAACAAGAAAACCTACAAACCTGACCCAGTTACACCAGTAATATATACTGTTAACCTGCAAAAAGCATGCCTCTCATTTTGTATACATCATGCACAAAATGTGTAGTGAAACTATTTTGTTGGTGAAAATTTGTAACATTTAATGAATACTAATAATGGTCTGAATCATGTATTTCTATCTACTCTCTCGTTCACTCTCTCCCTGATGTTTAATTGGTGTTGAGAAAACAAGAAGTGTTGAGGCTTTAACACAGAGAATTCTCATTCATTCAGTCAGAAGGACAAGATAGGGCTTCGTCCAGTCTGTGTGTTGAGTAAATGTTCTCTGTCTTCACTACAGTAATTTAAGAATGTTCTAATTGCAAAAGTAGAAGTCCTGATATAATATGTTGTCCTGTGTTAGTATTTCATCTGTCATTAGCTGAGTTTTATTACTAAATTTAGCATTAACAGTGCATTTTAATTTGTGGAGTGTGTATGTTTGGCCCAATGTTTTTATTATGTAAAATAGTACTATACATTCAGCAAATTGCATCCAGATGGCAGTCACTCGTGCAGAATATCACAAATGATGAGTTAAACTGCTGTTATACTTTGGTAGTATTGATAATATTTACTGTATTTTTTCAGGATTTTACATTTTATATTTTATACTATTTTCATTTGATGGGATTTTTTGTACTGTATTATCTGTAAGGTGAAGAAAATTGTAGATCTTCCAATGCTAATTTAAATAAATCTTTTTGGATGGTTTATTTATATTAAATTTTTTATATGCCTTCAGCTTTTCATGACACTTTAGTTCAAGCTGTAAGACGAAGCAGATTTTTATAATAAGGGTTTTATGCTTTAATTTTTTACATTTTCATTCATTTATTTTTTACATTTGTGACAGGAAACTGTGGAAAGCAGCAGTTAGGCAGAGAAGAATGGTCCTTTAACATGTCATTATTTAACATAATAATTAATTATTTTAACAATGAAATAAAGTCATTTAGTCACAATATTCCGCTGTATTTCTTAATATAATTTATTTGCAAGTAAAATTTTTTTTAAACTGTATTATGTTCATTTGTGTTTGTGTACACAAGGTGCTGGACAAACGAGTGTCTATGTAGGCATGTAAATTTTTGAAAAGCATGTGACTTGAGACTGAGCTCTAATTGGATTTCTTCAAATCATCCTTGGGGCGCAGCACTTTGTGTTCTTAGCGAATCAATATTGTTTTTAAATATTTGGGCTCATGTGATTGGACCATTCTCAACAAGACTTTTCCAGCACTTCTTATGGCAAGCAGAGCTGCTGACTGGATGCGATGTGAGTTATGCCTTTATTTTATACTAGTAGTAATGATGCTTAATCACATGATAAATAGCTTAAGTTTAATTTAAATTTTGTTTGCGCCCCCCAAATTTTTTTTGCACCAGCCGCCACTGGGAAGCAGACAGCAAATAAAGTGACTGAACTGTTAGGTGAGAGTCATTTGTGTTCATAACAGCACAGTGTCTTTAACATCAAATCAGAGCAGATGCTGCTTTAGACAAATCTATGACACCACCAGCTAGGAGGTTAAACCTTGTTGGCAGCCGCCTTGCAGAGCACATGAGAGGGAGAGACAGAGGGGTGAAATCCTGCATGGCACCCTGGAGAGAGACTGGAAGAGATGAGTGAGCAGTGCAGCCAACCTGGGAAGACTCTCAGTTCTCTATATGACATTTGCCCTTCAAGGCACAGTGTGAAAGTGGTCAGGGTGATGTGCCTCCCTGCAACAACGAAGAAAGTACTTGGGGGTCTGTGGAGGTCAGTGACCACGTTGAGGCTCTCTTTCTTTCAGAGCTTTTCTTTGTTAGCCCTGTCAGCCGCTGTTAGCTCCAAAGGCACAGACTGTTTTTCCCAAAGGCACTGTTAGCTCTGTTTGCCTTGTTGAAAACCCTTTTGCTCGGTTAGTCCTGCTACTGTATCTCTGTTGAAAACCTTGCTTGCTCTTATAGTCCTTATGTGATCCCTGTTTGCTTTGAGGCCCTCTTAAGAGCCGTGTTGGCTTTGTAAGCCCTGATGAGAACCCTGTTAGCTCTGCTAGCCCTGTTGAATGCCCTGGCTGCTTTGGAGAACCTGTCTGTTCTCAAGGCCTGGTCAGAAAACCAGAAATGCTTGGAGAACTTTGCGAGTCCTGCTAGCGCTGAGAATACTGTTTTGTTTCCAGATAGCCTGGAGAACCTTGAGATGCCTTCAAAGAGCCCTGCGCCCCCTGAGCCACACATTGCGGTGACATGCAGATTTATGGATTTTGTGCTCACTCCACCTGCTGGGTTTAAGGACTTCATGTATGCTCTTCCTCCCAGGTTTGAGGACTTCATGTCTGCTCTGCCTCCTGGGCTTGAGGACTTCATATCTGCTCTGCCTCCCGGGTTTAAGAAATTTGTATCTGCTCTGCCTCCCAGGTTTGAGGACATTGTGTTTTTTTTCCGCTTTAGATGAGGACGTGTGTGCTCCACCTTTGGGATTCAAGGACATTGCTTTTGCCTCACCATCTAGTTTTGGGAACTTTGTATTTAATCTGGTCTCCGAGACTGCCAAGGGACCAAGCAATAAGCGAGTGAAACATTAAAGAGTCAGGGTTGTGGGGCCACCACTGAAGGTGAGAGCGGCATATGGGCGAAGCAATGCCACGCACTTCAGAAACTTCAAAGGCGAGTAAAGGAAACACTGTTTGATTGATTGATGCATGAGAGAGATTCTGGCCCACGGTGGGCATTCCAGCACGCAAGCTGCGCCAGAGTTTCACAAGAGGGATGCAGGAAGCATGCAAACCACATGTCGCTTCTAAAGCACGCACTGCCTCAGGAAACCTCATCTACACCAAGCACCACCTATCATGATCCTTCCGCCAATGAGGGAAAGATGCTGGGTTTGCCCTAGAGGTCCCCGTGCCCAGTCGTGGGGTAAGCTGCCCTCATGTCAGAAATCGCAAGGGCACCAAAGGATAGCTGGGTGTGGCCAGCAGGGCACTTTAGAGAATGAAGCAATTAAGTTGGATTAAAGCCCGCATAAGCCAAACCACAAAACCACTCTGCCACTGTAAAGTCAACAAGAACCCTTCTGCACATGTGAGTGGCATGTGAACTGGGCAATACCCTGCATCTCGGGGAATGGTAATAAGGTGAACCTGTAATGCTGATGATGAACCAGCTTATGCACACTACACACGCTATGCTGTTGACGCACCAGTTTGAGCTCATTATGCACGCAATGCTTATGATTCAAGACGTATCCGTTTCTCCAGTAATTGGACTAATCCCCCCCCCACCCCCCCAAAAAAAAACTCTTCCCAGGTGTGTTTGACTAATGGCACTTATTATTGACCTAGTTAATCCAGTGTAAGTATCTATCCAGTCATGTAAACTTTAAAGTAAACTTCTTTTTATTGTGTAAAGCTGCTTTGCGACAATGTCAATTGTTAAAAGCGCTATATAAATAAAATTGACTTGACTTGACTTGACTAAAGCACTTTTTGTAAGTTGCACTGTATAAGAGCGTCTGCCAAATGCCTAAATGTAAATGTACGCATGCTATGCTGTTGATGCACCAGGACACACATACACCACCAACCTTCTTCCTGTCTCAGCTCCTTTCATGAGTTCCGCCGCCGTATCCGCCTGAGCTCACCATATGAAGTCAAGAGGACAAAGTGCCACCCTGTCACCTGCTCAAGCTCAGTATCTCTAACCTGTCCGCTGTGTGGACCGCCAACCCATCTAATGGAGTCCATAGTGTAAAGGTGGCTTAATGGAACACACACAAAAAAGGCTGGTGTGATTGTGGCTGCTGAATCGAACTTTAACACGCTCTTTTATTCTGCCATTCTGTTTAACAGCCGAGTGCCCCCCTACCATTTGCCCACTGCCCGGACGTGCATGTACAATCCTCATATCTTTCCTTCCCCTCTTTTCTTCCTCCCTCCTTACCTCTCTTTCCTTTTACCATTATCCTAAAAAAACTACTCTTTTGCCATAAGACCTCGCCTTGTGTCTGTGTATCTCTGTATCCGAGTCAAAGACCTCACAAGAGTTAAATAAAGAAGATATTTACAAACAAAATTCAACTAACAAATAAAGTAAATAAACACAAACAAGCTTCAAAATGTTTTTAACTTCAAGTGGTCTGATAGACTCCTGAGATCTTCCACTTCTATCTGCTTGACCATAGAAGTCTTCCCAACAGGTCCACTATCTTCTGGACAGGAGGAGGACAAAAAATAGAGGTGTTCCTGAGTAACACCATTTGTCAGGAATAACAAGAGGAGCTTTGTGCCCATGGACTCTTATTTTGATATTTGCTCTTAGACCTTAACTGCCAGAATACACCTCAGCGATCTATCCTGAGTCGGCTTGCAAGAACCTTGTTCATAACCTTTCTATAAAGCGCTTCAACATCAGTTGGTTAGGGTCTTGGATCTGCTAAGTTTATTCTGGTTTGTGCTGCTCCATTTAGTATTGCTCCATTTATTTATTTATTTATTTATTTATTTATTTATTTATTTATTTATTTTCATTAAATGGCTTAAGGTCTACACAGTCCTCTAATTCTGGCAGCCTAAATGTAAAGGCAGATTGTCTTTTGCAGTTTCTGAGTAACATGACAAAAATTTTGCCCCTCTATTTTTTGCAAGTGTGAAAGATGCTGTTAAAGAGGAAGGACTACTTTTAGCTGCTGACATTAGTGACAACAAAACATTTGTTGTTTGTGTCTTATGCCTGTCACACAACAGAAAACATCACTATGGTACAAAGTATGAAATGTTCTTTAGTAAAGCATTTTAATTACTGGTATCATGTTGTGGTATAAGAGGAATAAAAAAATCAGGATGTGCTCTTACTGTCACATAATCAACTTGTGTATGTTGTTGGATTATTTTCTTACAACACTAAGCCTACTCAAGCTTTATTATACTCTTTATCATCATATTCTTTTTTTCTATATAAAATGTATTACAAGTACAAACATACGCATCAAGCCACTGGTCAGTAAGGCAGTAAGGACTGGGCTTTTTGAGACTGGGCTATATGACTGGGTCAGAATATCTCTGTGGTCAATGGAAGGACAACTTGTCAACCAGTGAGAGGGGCCTCACTTATATGTTTGGGGAGCAAAATCTGGTTTATCTGTTCTGATCCCACAGAAGAGCTGCTATATAACAAATTGCTTAAAATGTGTATGCTGGCTGTTAAATGTATGGGGGTGCATAGTTATATACTGGCCAGAGTGACCAAGCTGTTGACAACTAATAAACCTTACAATGGGCTTGTGACAATCCAAACTTAACCATTGATTGGGAGAAGAAGATGCACTGGTCTGATCAATCATGTTTACTTTTACGTTTGTGCATCATTTGCCAGGGTAAATAAAATGGCACAAACATGCACTATATGAAGAAGGCACAATGGCAAAGGTAGTGTGATCTGCCACAGCTCTGCAACAGGGTTTAGGTAAGTGGTATGTGTCAAAAAATTGCACATGAATGGCACTAACCACCTAGTTAAACACTATTGTAGACCAAGCATTCAAAGCTGTTTGGGTGGCATCTTCACTATTATTAGGCAGAGACTAATCAGCCTTTATTCTTCACATATGTGAAGTTGACGTTATTTTCTTCACATACGCGTGCATGGAGTTTGCATGTTCTCCTTGTGCTGGTATGTTTCCTGCAGGTTTCCAAATACATCCAGGTTAAGCCAATTGGCATTCCCAAATTGGCATAACCCTAAGGTGTGTGTGTGTGTGTGTGTGTGTGTGTGTGTGTGTGTGTGTGTGTGTGTGTGTGTGTGTGTGTGTGTGTGTGTGTGTGTGTCTGTGTTTATAATTATTTTTTAGCATGGATAAAAGGTTGAAAGGTGAAAGTTGAAACCAGATCATCAGTCTTGCTGTTTGACCTGTTGTACAATTCATCCACTAAGAACGAACAACATTTTTTTTCACATTCCTTGACATGATATTAGTCATTTAGGCAATCATATATTGCTGGCCAAAACACAGTATTGGTGCTGAATTTCATACAATTATTATTGTTATTATTATTATTGCCATATTTTTATGTGCCAAAGAAGCTACTTCTGAAGTTTATGCAACATGGAATTGACCAATCTTGCTTCCCTAAAAATTATTCATATTTCTTTGAGTATTTATACCATTTGGTGTAAGCTTCCAGAAGCATATGACCTGTAAAAAGTGTTGCTTAATTTAAAGCATTTCATAAAATAATTAAGTATGTTTCCCTAAAAGAAACAAAAGTGGTTTTGTTTAAATACTCCAAATTAGACACACACATTATGTTATGTGGGCATAAAACATAGAAAACTATTGTTAAAAATCTGTTAAAATTGCTTTTTGTAATCTGCCCAATAATCGTTTAACAAATTATATGATTAAAATTTCAGGGCGATCTCAGCGCTTGCATGTGAGATGGCTTTTGGAAAAAGCAAAAAATCCATAACCATGTCAAATTCATATTGTAATATCTGAATAATTTAGCATTTTAGAATAATACCATTTTCCAGGTTTATGTCTTTTCATGTGAAATCTAAATTGTCCAAGTTTCATCTGAATGAGAATTAAGATCATTGAAAGATTTGAACTTGAAAAAGTTACAGATACTACATAAAAAGGCATGCAATTGTGTTACGCAATTGTGTTTCTTTTTGCCTCATAAAAATATGTATATTTAAAAAAAAAAAAAAAAAAAAAAAAAAACAAGCATGGATCAAGAGATAAGAACCATTAAGTATTATGAAAAACTGTGTTATATAATTCTATCTGAAAATTTAGTTTTTCAATTAGTTGAAACACTTTTCAGACCCAATACCATGTTTATTTATTTACATTATGCCCGGTATTGTGTAAGTTCCCCATGTGCTGCATGGTCAGGTCCACAGCACTCGGCTGTTGGGCCATGACTCCACAAGACCTCTGGGGCTGTGTTGTATTGTCTGACACCAGGACATTAGCAGGGAAACCTTTTGCCACTGTGGGGTCAGATTTGTTTGTTCAGCACATCTGATTGGAATCCAGGGAGTTGGGAGGCACTGGTGTGGCAGTGGCATTGGTATCTTTGCTCTGATGTACTTGGTGCTATGGTGCTTTTCTTTAATTACAATTAATTTTTTAGCAAGTTGTTCTGCAACATGTGTATGTGTGTGTCAGGATACTGCAGGTGGCCATTGTGGTGTTAATTGTTGCAACCAGATCTGATCACTTGTGATTGCTTGATAGATCTGCAATATGGATGTCTAAAATGTGAAAAAATGTGACATCTGTAGAGGAAAATACTGGGAATAATGGGATAGGTTGCAGCACTGCACACATACATGCCCTTATTAGTGCACTGTGTGTCTTGCAGTAAATGTTGCTGAACTTTATACTTCTTTTGTTGTCATACATCTTATTTACATATTACTGTGTAAATACACCCTTTTCATTATGGATTATGGACTGGCCTACTGCTATTTCCTTCCTGTACTTCCTTCCCACTTGGAACTGTAACAAAGATTATTGGTTTGCCAATTAAAATGATGGAACCTGCTGGGTTTTCCCACCAGTGTCTTATCTCATCAGTTATCAACTTTGCCCATTACAACTTCTCATTATACATTACATACATAATATAATATTTTCAAGGTGGCTATAGCTGTACAAATAGTCTAACAAAGTGATGATTTCTTACACATTCACTGCTGTTATTAGTGTCAGTAATGCTAAGAAGTTTTACCATTATAAACACAAAGAGCTGTCTCTTGTTCCTTGTTTAATCAGAATATGTTAAGATGCTCACCATAAGGGAGACACAACAAAAAGTCACACCTCACCTCACCCTTACACCTTAAATGCTAGTACTGTACATGTTGCATCTTTTTGCACTTAAAATGACAAAAATATATGTATCCAAATACATATACAGTACAGTGTACCCTCGCAACACAAATTTAAGTTTGCATTCTCTCATAAAAAAAAAACAATGTAAATCCAGATAATCCATTCAAGCCACCCAAATATATTGTCATTAATTCCAAATTTATAACACGTTTCAGACAATCAAAACACTGTATAGAACACAGTATTACTGATTATTTCCTTTTGTAGTTTCTAGTGAAAGTGGCTCAGTTTTTTCTTGATGCTATATCCTCACTAAATCTAGCACAAAACCACTTTTCTTCACTCACGCAAACAGGTTTTGACTAGCTACTAAAGATGCGTGGAACCAGAAGTGCCGGCAAGCAGCTTGAGGATGTCAATTCATCACAGGGCACACACACACACACACACATACATACACTCATTCACACACTACAGGCAATTTTGGCAACACCAATTAGCCTAATCTGCATGTCTTTGGGCTGTGGGAGGAAACCTGAGTACCCGGAGAAAACCCACCAAGCACAGGGAGAGCATACAAACTCCAAACAGAGACGGGAACCAAACCTCGCCTGGAATCGAACCTGGACCCTGGAGGTGCAAGGTGAGGTTCTAACCACTACACCACCATGCCATCTGTCGAAATAATGTCCAGCCAAATTTTTGGTTTATAAGTTCAAAATTCCCTAGCCAGGGCGTTCATATGGTGAGGGTCCACTGTACTTCAATATGGAGTTGGTTCCCTATTTGCAGCTATAACGGCTTCCACACCTCTTGAATTTTGGAGTGATTCTGTAGGATTTCATGCCCATGCAATGCTGTTAAACGAGAAAGCCTGGCTTACAATCTCTGTTCCAGTTCATCCCAAAGGTGCTCGATGGGGCTAATTTCAGA
This sequence comes from Clarias macrocephalus, assembly GCA_011419295.1. Classification (NCBI taxonomy): domain Eukaryota; kingdom Metazoa; phylum Chordata; class Actinopteri; order Siluriformes; family Clariidae; genus Clarias; species Clarias macrocephalus. Next base: position 128,226 of record JAAGKR010001305.1, read on the forward strand.
GCCATCAAGTTCTTTCTAACCAAACTTGTCAAAGCATGTCTTTATAGTTCTTGCTTTGTGCATTGTTTGAAATGAATGAGTGGTCAAACATACTGTATATGACATACATTAACAAAGCTGTATCAATGTGCACATGCCTGTCATTGCAAAGGACAGACACATTCAATTCAATTCAATTTTATTTATATAGCGCTTTTAACAATGTTCATTGTCTCAAAGCAGCTTAACAAGACATCCAAATTTAAGTCAGATAAAAGACACTTATAATAATGAAAGTAAATTGTCATGACATACAAATCCAGTCTGACACAAAAAAAATCCAAATTTATTTTATTGTAAACATAGCCATAGACACTTTGGTGCTTCAGTGTTCCCACTATGTTATAAGAATCTTCACATTTCTTCCTGTTTGTGGTTGTACACACAGCTCCATATTAGCATAAGTGAAAGATACATCTTCAAGCTGTACTTGGCAATTATCTTATTTATCTTATTTAAATAGAATGACTGAAAAAAGTGGTGTTAATAGATTAAGTTATATTTGGATGGTTCGCAACACCTACAGGCTACAGTTTTACTGTAGGCTTTTATTTTCCTGACAGTGTTCGGGGCTCAGACACAGTTTCCCAGTTTAAAAGTAGACTCAAGATGCATCTCTTTAATCTGGCATACACAAAATTCATCCCATAACCTCATACTCCAGTACATCTATCCTGAATAGCAACTACACTAATACTTTCCATCTGCTCTTTATTTTCTACCCATCCTGAGGCATCTGGAGATTGTGCCAGCTTTAGTAGAATGAGCCCCACCCTGTGAGGATCCTGAGGCATCCAGAGAAGAACCAACTCCAGCTGGATTCTGCTTCATAATGGTTTGGAGCTACAAATGTTGCTCCTGAGCTCCCAGTGACCCAGACCCCCTCTGTCCTCCGCACCTGCTGTCTCATCCCTGTGCTGAACTGGACTCCATGTTGAATTTCCATCTGCATAACACACATGATATATGATATAATTCCTGTTATCCATTAGCACCCAAATGAGGATGGGTTCCCTGTTGAGTCTGGCTTCTCTCAAGATTTCTTCCTATTGCCATCTCAGGGAGTTTTTCTTTGCCACTGTCGCCATCACCCTCGGCTTGCTCATCGGGGACAGTCTCATTATTATTTAGACACATTTTTCTCACTCATACACACTGCCATACACTCATACACTGCTGCTTGGGGACAATGACCATTGTTTAACTCGTTATATAAATAAAATGTAATTGAATTGAATCTCCCTCCTCTCTCTCTCTCTCTCTCTCTCTCGCTTTCTCTCTCTCTCTCTCTCTCTCTCTCTCTCTCTCTCTCTCTCTCTCTCTTTAAAATATGAGAAGTGCAGATGCTTCAACACAGACCCTCTTTATTCAGTCAGTCATTAGTAAGACAGGATGGAACTCTGTCCACTCTGTGTGATGCTCTGTGAGTAAATGTTCTCTGTCTGTCTACTTGTCAAATTTCATAGTTGATACATAGTTTGTTTTTTAACATTTTTGTGATGCCATTTTCATAAATTGAATAGTCAGGTAGCAGTAAAATTTCACGGGTAAAAATAACTTTGGTTCTACCTGACATATCGGACAACTCAAATATACAGTTTGATGTCTAAAGCCTCCTCCATTTACACACACTGTCAGGACGTCCATATAAACAATTATTTATTTATTTATTTGTTTATTTAATTGGTCATTGAGTTTTAAGGTTTAACAGTAGCTCTGACAATAATGTTGGTTGTGGTACAAAGCACAGGTTTATATCAGGGCTATCACACTTTATCATATTTTTATACAGCGACTCGTGCAACACTTGTATTGTCAACAAAACCACGTTATTTAACAGAGAGTTTAATAATGGTTGATCTGTGCTGAGATGATTAATATTTATGGAACATTTGTGGAGTCTCATGTATCAGCATTTTATACTGACCACTAAACTTTTCCTTATAAAATGTAATGTAGATTAAGACAGATTAAGATTGCCCTTAGCAGTTTCATGTTTGCTTCTGTATTTTTGGCAACTTCAAGTGTGAAGAACGGATGCTGATTAAAGGGAACAACTGCTTTTAGTTGCTAGGCTATGAATGCCAAGAACTCATTTGCAGATTGTGTTCTATGGTTTTCACACATTATTAACCATAACCATAAATGGTAAAGCATTGTGGCATGTTCTTTAATAAAGCACTGTAAACCCTCCTTTTAAACTTTGTTTTCATGACCTGAATAAAGTCAGCAAATTTGTGGGTGAGTCACCAACAGAAACCTACCATCCCTTAAGGAATCTGTAGGAGAAGATCAGTGAGACTATTATCCTGGACCAACTTCTCATGTGCTCTGTTTGATACTCACACATGAATATGGGAGCATAAGCCGACAGCTGAGGTGGCTGCAAAGCTGGCTGAACAGTACATAAACCCTCACCATGGAGGTCTACGTGATCAACCACTGAGTACTGTACCCATTGTTTCTGATAGCTCTGGGGCTGGGAAAGGTCATACTGATCATACAAATGATGCACAAAAATAAATTATGGGCAAGGGATTAATTTGCTTTTATTGCCAACAGCCAAGACACAAACCATAAGTGTGTCCTGTTTGAAATGCAAAACTAATTGGTTTTTGTTATGTTCCCAGAGAGGAAGACAGTATTTAATTAAATAAAATTTTATTTATATAGCACTTTTAATAACGGTCATTGTCTCAAAGCAGTGTAGGGTTTCAGAGTCAGAAGTGAATCGAATCTTTAAGGATTCATGTTAATTTAATAAACTGGGTTCATATTTATAGCATACACTTTATTGATTACCCATCCAGCGTTTAGCACTATTTAGTGCATCTTACCAACTCTGCTTATCATATGGCCATTAATGATAAAACAAAATCTGGTTTTTCTCAATTATGAGCAAGGTGGTTACATCTGTATGAAGCTTTGTTTATTTACTTCATTTCGTTGCGGTCTTCCTCTGTGATTCACCTTCGGTGTTAGAGAATCACGGCATTGCTGATTGGTTGGTGCTCTGGTGCTGTGATGAAGTCTCTAGGGGAAGCACTTTGCTGATGCGCTGGTTGCTTGGTTACTGATGGCGGAGCTCTGGCACTTCTTCTAGCGGATTCTTTGTTATGGAACTTCTGAGTTCTGGCATGAAGTTTCTTGAAGATGTAGAGAGGGGATGAGCAGTTTGTTTGCCGGTCAGATGCAGGACAAAAGTCGATGTTGGATGAGCGATGAAAGAGCTTGCTTTAGACGTGTAGTTGATGTTCAGTCATTGGATGATGTTGGAAGACGTTCAACCACTGGATGACGTGCCGATGTGCTTGGACCCTGGGTTTTTAACCCTTTGTTGTCGATCAGTCCCACAGGTGTTTCGTCCAATCGGATGTGGTTGTGGGCTTAGCCCCACCTCACATGCTTTCCCCTTTTGTGCAAACATTAAGCCGGGTTTTCGGCTGTTACGTGGGACTCATGGGACTCATAATTTTAATACTTTTTATAAGTTAATTTTACACAAGCTCTATTCATGCTACTAATATTTCATAAACATAAGGATTTTTTGAATAAGACAAGCTTTCGGTCGATGGCACACATCTCATACCTTGCACACTCATTAATACCTTTATCACCTTTTAAGTTATGCAGAAAAATCAGAACATACATACAGGCATCAAACATGCTGAGTGAATATATATATATATATATATATATATATATATATATATATATATATATATATATATATATATATATATAT
>JAAGKR010001306.1:0-106680 GCA_011419295.1 Clarias macrocephalus
GACGCTGATGACAGGTTAGTGAGAGTGATATACAGCGACGCTCATGACAGGTTAGTGAGAGTGATATACAGCGACGCTCATGACGGGTTAGTGAGAGTGATATACAGCGACGCTCATGACGGGTTAGTGAGAGTGATATACAGCGACGCTCATGACAGGTTAGTGAGAGTGATATACAGCGACGCTGATGACGGGTTAGTGAGAGTGATATACAGCGACGCTCATGACAGGTTAGTGAGAGTGATATACAGCGACGCTCATGACAGGTTAGTGAGAGTGATATACAGCGACGCTCATGACAGGTTAGTGAGAGTGATATACAGCGACGCTCATGACAGGTTAGTGAGAGTGATATACAATGGCACCAATGATGGTAATGAGTATGATATACAGCGACGCAAATGACTGTGTAGCGTGATTGATGTACTGTAAAGTGATGCTGATGGCAAGGTAGTGAGAGTGATATACAATTACAGAGATGATGGGGTAGTAAGAGTGATTCACAGGGACACTGATGACAGGGTATTGAAAGTGATGCACAGTGATGCCAATGACAAGAAGTGAGCGTTTTGGCGATAGCAGGGTAGCGAGAGTGAGACAGTGACGCTGATGACAGGGTAGTGAGAGTGAAATGCAATGACACCGATGATGGTAGCAAGGGTGATACACAGTGATGCAGATGCCAGGTAGCGAGTGTGATAGACAGCGGCACAGATGACTGTATGGAGAGTGATGTACACTGACGTCCATGACAGGTTAGCGAGCGTGTTATACAGTGACGCTGGTGACGGCAGCAAGGGTGATATTCTGTATAGTGACGCTGATGACCTGGTAGTGAGAGTGATATACAGTCACACAGATAGTGTTAGTGAGCAGGATAAACTGACAGTTAAAGCAGTAAGAGAGTTACACAGATGGCAGGGTGAAAACGATGCACTGTGATAGAAAAGGGATTGAGAAAGTGTGAAACTGACACAAATGTCAAGACAGTAAGCATCCAGTTATTTATGACAAACTGTCTATAAGCATGACATGTGATGCAAATGACATGGTAATGAAAATGAAGGCTTAAAATTTTGATAATACAAAGTTGTAGTGACATAGCAACAGGGAGGTGGATGTGACGAGCAGTGACACAGATGACATGGTAGTGAGAGCGATGCAGAGACAGAGAGAGAGAGAGAGAGAGAGACAGACACTGTGTCAGATGACAAGGTAGTCAGAGTGACACACTATGACAAAGATGACATGAAAGTTTTCCAGGGACAAAGTCACAGAGGTAGTGAGAGTGATGATTCGTGAAAGAAACGACATTGTCTTGAGTCCAATGTGACATATGATGTAGCGAGACTGATATACAGTGATGCATCTGATGAGGCTGTGACTCCGATAGACATACTGTACAGATACAACATTCAGCACCAAGTGTGACACAGATGATGGGGTAAGGAATTCGGTACACACCGTGACGCAGATGACCGGGTAGCCAGCGGGTGGTCGGCTCTCCGGCGCACCGAATGCGTCATCGTAATGCAGCAGCGATATGACCACAGGCACTGAGGGGAACGTGACATCGGCCATGCTGTTTCCCTCCTCGATGTAAATGATAGCTTTGGTCATCTGCATAAGAACAATAAGAGTTATTCAGCAATGCGGGTTTCTGATTTCCAAAAGGTTGATTTATTTGCTCCAGCCGTGCAGTTTTATAAATACAGGACATTAATTGCAGTTTCTATATCAAAGACTTACAGAAGGGCCTTAAATCAGTAAATCAGATGCACTACATACTGTACGTCCATTGACTGCTTACAATTTGAGATACTGTAAAGTTTTTATAAGAGGACTATAATATTTTGCATACATTACAGCATTGAATATAACTATAAACTGATATATAGTAGTGATAAATATATCATATTTTTAGATAGTTAGCATTGACAGGATGCTTTTGGTAAAAAAAAAAAAATAATAATAAAAAAAAAAACCTATAACACTTCAGGAAGCACCGTTAAAAAGAAATCTTTACACATATACTGTTATGTTTTATTCCTTACATTTTAGGTGTGAACCTAAGCAGCGCAATAATTAAATATTTACACACACACACACACACACACACACACACACACACACACACACACACACGCAGAGTCAGGCAAAAAAATTAAATCACACTTCAGGAAAAGATAAACGTGTGTAAACTTGTATAAGACTAAATTAATTTGATTAATAAATGTACTTTATTGCTATATGTGTATATGATATTATTAATATCATATTCATATAAAATACACCAGACTATTTGTTTTTGTCTGAAGTGTGTATGCATTAGTTTGGCTGTGTGTCTATGTGTGTGTCTGTCTGTATGAGTATGCCTGTGTGTATGAGTGTGTGTGCGCGTATAAGAGAGTGTGTGTGTGCATATACAGTATATGAGTGTATATGTGTATATACTGTGTCTATGAGTGTGTCTGTCTCCATTAGTGTGTCCGTCTCCATGAGTGTGTCCGAGTCCATGAGTGTGTCCGAGGCCATGAGTGTGTCCGCGGCCATGAGTGTGTCCGCGGCCATGAGTGTGTCTGTGTCTGAGTGTGTCTGTGTCCATGAGTGTGTCTGTGTCTGAGTGTCTGAGTCCATGAGTGTGTCTTTGTCCATGTGTGTGTTTGTGTCCATGAGTGTGTCTGTGTCCATGAGTGTGTCTTTGTCCATGAGTGTGTCTGTGTCCATGAGTGTGTCTGTGTCCATGAGTGTGTCTGTGTCCATGAGTGTGTCTGTGTCCATGAGTGTGTCTGTGTCCATGAGTGTGTCTTTGTCCATGAGTGTGTCTGTGTCCATGAGTGTGTCTTTGTCCATGTGTGTGTTTGTGTCCATGAATGTGTCTGTGCCTGAGTGTGTCTGTGTCCATGAGTGTGTCTGTGTCCATGAGTGTGTCTGTGTCCATAAGTGTGTCTGTGTCCATGTGTGTGTCTTTGTCCATGAGTGTGTCTGTGTCCATGAGTGTGTCTTTGTCCATGTGTGTGTCTGTGTCCATGAGTGTGTCTGTGCCTGAGTGTGTCTGTGTCTGAGTGTGTCTTTGTCCATGAGTGTGTCTTTGTCCATGAGTGTGTCTGTGTCCATGAGTGTGTCTGTGTCCATGAGTGTGTCTGTGTCCATGAGTGTGTCTGTGTCTGAGTGGTTCTTTGTCCATGAGTGTGTCTTTGTCCATGAGTGTGTCTGTGTCCATGTGTGTGTTTGTGTCCATGTGTGTGTTTGTGTCCATGAGTGTGCGCGAGTGCCCTAGCTCCCATTATTGTTTCACTCCTGTTCCAAACATGATGTTTCAGTTTCTATTTAAATGAGCTACTTTCAGAGCTGAGCGATAAGCTGAGGGGACGGGATCTTCTTATATGAGGTCACACTTGGGAAAATCTAATTGCCTAGTTTATGCCAAGGCCAAAAACAAAATGGAAAAGGGACAAAAACAAGGGATGTTTTTTTTTTTTTTTCTGTTTGTACTGTACATGCACAGACTGGAGACGCCTCTGAATGCCCTTTAATGTATAGTCTTACCTTACCTACAAATGAAGGTAGTTTAAGGACAAATGGACTACTCAAATATAGTAAGTTAGTAAAAAAAAAAAAAGAATAAAAAAAAAAGAATAAAATATCTCAGCCGATGCTGAGATGACGTTGTGCGTTCAAGCTTTAAAGAACACCTCTTAATCTAAATGAAGTGTGAGAATTGTGTCCAATATTCACTGAGCACCTGAATCTCAGCCACCATATTCTCATCTGGCTTCAGGTGGACCGTGAACGCTTCCCTCATCTCGCGCACTCCGTCGTACAGGATCTCGACATCCACCGTGTGCTCCGTTTCTCCTTCCTTGAATATCACGTCTGGGGAAAATGAGAAGTGCGATTTGGAGATCAGTCATGCAAAATACGCACCTTAATGTGAACTCGTGTACTGCTGATCGGTTGAAATTTTATGCACCTGTGCTGCGGCATCCATTACAGCTACGCGCTGTTGTCAACATCAGCTTTTAAATAATTCAAAATTACTCTGAATTATGCAGACCTGACAAGAGTTCTCGACAAATCTACAGTACAAAACGGGTAATAAGGACTCGCTAGTTTAGTCATGTGATGTTGAGCGCAAGCTGCGACGCTCGGTTTTATTCCCAGATCAGCTTACATTTACGCAGACTTGTCAAGGGGAAAAAAAAAATACGGCTGGTGTTGGGAATAAAACTTTTTATGTTCCTTGTATTTTCTTTATGCGCATTTCAGATTTACATTTTAACCGTCATCTTCTGTTAATACAGTATACGGCGATAACTCTTTTTGTGACAGAGCACTAAAGGTTTCAGACTTTTACTTTCTTTTTTTATACTAACAAACAGAATAAACAGTTAACTTTTAGGCCTTAATCATTACGTTTTTATATATATCCATAAACTGATGCTTTTTATTATTACCTTTTCTTTTTGGACCACAGCTTCAGCAATTTCGACTAGTTTCAAAGAGCGTGCATGAACGCTTTTAATCTCATTCAATCCCACTCCCAAGAAAATCACACTTAAAGCTGCGAATCAGAAAAAGACTGTAGATTTGATTTACTTCATGTTTTGGGTTTATTGACTCAGCTACAACAGTCCTTCCAAAACGTTTAAAACTGTCTCATAAGCATTGAAATGCTGTGTAACGTATGTTGTTAATGGTTTAAATGTCTTACAGTGAATCAGTCTTATTGCACCAAATGTGCACAAACTCCAAAGAAACAGCCGCTATACTGGTCCTTCTCAAAAAATTTGCATATTCTGATAAAGTTCATTATTTTCTGTAATGTACTGATAAACATTAGACTTTCATATATTTTAGATTCATTACACACAACTTGAAGTAGTTGATGCCTTTTATTGTTTTAATATTGATGATTTTGGCAAACAGCTCATGAAAACCCAAAATTCCTATCTCAAAAAATTAGCATATTTCATACGACCAATAAAAGAAAAGTGTTTTTAATACAAAAAAAGTCAACCTTCAAATAATTATGTTCAGTTATGCACTCAATACTTGGTCGGGAATCCATGCGGGAATCCATGCCAAAACCACTGGTAAATGGTTTACTGACCATGACCATGGTATTACTGTGCAATTGGCCTGCCAACTCTCCTGACCTGAACCCCATAGAGAATCTGTGGGATATTGTGAAGAGAAAGTTGAGAGACGCGAGACCCAACACTCTGGATGAGCTTAAGGCCGCTATCGAAGCATCCTGGGCCTCCATAACACCTCAGCAGAGCCACAGGCTGATTGCCTCCATGCCACGCCGCACTGAAGCAGTCACTTCTGCACAAGGATTCCCGAACATAATTATTTACATAACATAATTATTTGAAGGTTGACTTTTTTTGTATTAAAAACACTTTTCTTTTATTGGTCGGATGAAATATGCTCATTTTTTGAGATAGGAATTTTGGGTTTTCATGAGCAAAATCATCAATATTAAAACAATAAAAGGCATCAACTACTTCAAGTTGTGTGTAATGAATCTAAAATATATGAAAGTCTAATGTTTATCGGTACATTACAGAAAATAATGAACTTTATCAGAATATGCAAATTTTTTGAGAAGGACCAGTAATACTCTCACAAAGCGAGAGTATTTTGCATGTGTAGGTTGCAGTTTCTGCGAAAGCTGCAGGATATTTTGAGGAACTTTTTACTCAATTTACTGTAGGACGATGTAACCGTTTTACATTCACCGCCAGTTAACCTAATCTGTGGGAGGAAACCGGAGAACCCAGGGGAAACCCAGCAAGCAGGTGGAGAACATGCACACAAACTCCACGCGTCCAGACCCCGAGGCGGGAATCGAACCCGGACCCTGGGGTGAAGTATTACGATGAAAAAAATATTAAAAATCCACCTTCTTCTAAAATTTTGAGCCATGCATCTGAGACTTTTTTTTTTTTTTACTTATAAAATGCACACTTCTCTGTTCATTTATATTTAAACATTCTTTTACTCTTATTGACTTTTTTTTTCTTTTTCCTTTTAGACGTCATGTTGTCACTTTACTAAAAACACACCATAGGAGAGTCGATAGGGAGGTGAGAGAGAGAGAGAGCGAGAGCGAGAGAGCCTCTCCTCTATCATCTCTGTGGATAGTGTCGGGTCCAATTAGCCGCTTTCATCTCAATAATCTACATAAATGCATGTGATTGGATTAACTATGAAGAAGATCTGCTACAGAAAACACTTGAGCTCATCTGCGGAAATCTAGATTTATGTCTAAATCCCCCCCCCTATACATTTATTAGCTCTGCTCTACAGGCTCAGTCAGGAGAAATACTTTTGCTAGGATCCAACATCTAGTGTAGACAACAGAAGTGTAGAAAACCTTCACTTTCACAAACACTGCTGAGATGTCTTTTTTTCCGCCTCAAAGTGTCTCCGTCTCCAACTTAAAAGTTTCTAAATTGCTCTTTTCACACTGATTCCATTAAGACTCCGTGTATAACCCATGAGCCATGTGTGCACGTGTGTTAGATTTCTCTCACCCTCTGACACCGGGTGATAATCCTCTCCGGATGTCGCCGAGCCGTCTTTGGTGTGCACTCGCACCACCGACACTTTGGAGGTGTCTCCCGCTCTCAGCACTGGCACCTTCACCACGGACACCTGCCCGGCCTCGCTGGGTTCGCTCACGCTGAACTTGGTAACCCCGAACCTGATGATGGCCTCTGTGGAACAGGAGGTGAATGAAAAATGAACGTGAAATGTTTATCAGCTTGTACACTCCCTGATTTGCTGGACTGCTCCGTCTCGGGTACTCCGTAATGCTTAAGGTCAAATCCGGCGGCTCACGCTAAGGCAGAGTACGGGTCCCTCGGTGTGTTTGTATTTCTTATGTTGAATATTTTATATGGGGATTTGAAAGACGCTTTGGTTTATATATATATATATATTTAATATACATGAATGTACTCACCGCTTCTAAGAGCTGACACCTTGGAGCCTCATAAATGATTTGGAAGGTAAGTAACATGCATTTTAAAAATCGGTTTATTATTAGTTGTTTATAATGTCCTGAACACAGAGATCTTCAACTGAAGTCCTGGAGGGATTCTTCTGCTCAAGCACGGCTGATTTAACTAATGTGTTAATTACCAGATTCAGTGTGTGTGTGTGTGTTTAGGTGTTGGTTGATTACAAACAGTGCTGGACACAGACCCTCCAGGACTGGATTTGAAGCTCTTTGATGTAGCGTATATTTTATACAGGTGTCGGTGAATGAGCTTGGATTTCAGTTTCAATAGCTGGAACTGATGAAAAGAACAATAATTCGTAACTTCTATACAATCACTGAGATGCTTTATACGGTATGCATACATTGATCAGCCATAACATTATGATCACCCGCCTAATATTGCCACCAAAACAGTAATAACCTTTGTGTTCTGATGTCTTTCTACTGGATCCAGCATTAACCTTCTCCTCAATTTGAGCTAGAGTAGCTCTTCTATTGGATCAGACTACACGATCACTGGATCACTCCCTACAGTATGTGTATCAGTGAGCCTTGGCCACCCATGACCCAGAACGGCTCCATCAAGCCTTCATAATGAAGGCCAGGTCACCAGTTCACCAGTTTTCCAACCTGGGAACATCCTACAGGAGTTACAGTCTTGGAGTTGTTCTGACCCACTTGGCTTGCCATCACAATTTAGCCCTTCTTACAGTAGCTAAATTTTAATATCTTGTTATAATGTTGTCTTTTCCTGACGTTGATGTGAAAAAATGGGCAAGCATAAGGGTTTGAGTGACTTCGACAGAGGCCCAGATTGTGGAGGCTAGAGGACCAGGTCAGAACATCTCCAAAACTGCAGCTCTCGTGGGATGTTCCTGGAGTGCAGTGCTGAGGACCTGATGAAAGTAATCCAAGGAAGGAAAAACCGGTGAACTGGAGACAAGGCTGGCCCGTGTAGTCCAATCCAACGAAGAACTACTGTAGAAAGGTGTCAGAATACACGGTGCATCACTCTTATGGTGGCAAAAGGTGGTGGACCTCCTTAATATTAGGCAGGTGATCATAATGTTATGGTCAACTGGTGTAAATATATCTGTATATCTGCAGGACCTTTAAGGATGATGCTAACTGTAGATTCATTGAATCATTGGAATTCGAAGAAGCTTTCCTGTCAACCGCTGCTCATATTCACCCACAGGCTTGTGTGGTCTTCAGCCTCCACCAGCTTTTTAATCTCATCGGCAAACATTAAAAGTTCATAACTACAAGCTCTTGCACTTGCGTCAGAAAGTATAACGTTCGGGAAAAAAGGTAACAGAGCTAATGGCGTGTCTGTGAGCGTTCACCTGCTGTCTGTTTAAAGCTGTCAGAATCCAATCAGTTCATTCGGATTAATACCAGGTACGGTAACCGTCAGAAATCATGGAGGGTAGAAGTGATAATGGACGATAAAAATCATTCTTAGTGAATTTACAGCTGCATTAAAAGAGATTTCTAATACACAGACGTCTCACACCGTCTCGTCTCTTTGTGAAGACCGAATCTATGATGTACAGATCCATCAAGACTTCATGATAAAGTGATCCATCATTAATAAATCCCATTAATAAATGTTTAGGACTTTCCATGGTGGTGAGGGCAGACCTACATCATCACTAGCATACTAATAACCACAGACAAAATTTATTCATTGATCCATTTCGTAATGGAAACGCTCCTGACTACCAGTGTGCAGACTTTTTAACGGATCAAAATAAACAAGGCGAAAGCGGAGTAAGGTGCCTCGCCTAAGGGCATCACGCCAGACTGGTATTAATCTAGCAACGTAATGCTGACAGCCCCTCCCAGTTTAAAGCGTACACACACACCTCGGATACCTAATGGGATTTGAAACAGCGAGCTCCTGATACACGCTCGCTCGATTCTAAAGACCGCCTTAAATCCGTGCTCTTGATTAGTTTCTCGGCGAGATTTAATTCAGGCCCAGGGTCGATCCCGGAGCATTTGCATTCAGGAAACCATTAAACAAAACGAAGTACCATTATTCTTTTTATTCGCTAAAACCAATAACTAAAGATGTTCCACATAACCTCACGTACAAGTCCAAGGAGAAACAGTGCTGGAACATTACGCTGTGAGTGAATTCTAAAGCAAACCACGAGCCCATGTGCAGTGGAAAGAAACTAATTTGTCCAGTCTGGCTAAACAAATATTTAATAATGTACTGAATAATAAATTATCGGTTACTACACAACGGCTAAAAGTGGTCGCTCGGAGAAGTATAAATGAGAATCGTGGTCCAACTTCTAAGTTAAAAAAAATATATATGCGAGTTTCGTCAAGAAGCGTGCAGACTTAAATTAACATGCCTTGCTTCTTCTTTTCATTTCTTCTACGCTTGAGGTTAAATACAATGGCCGAGGGGCGTTCGGGTCAAACCGGGACTTGGGATAAAAATTTCTCATGATTGAAGGCGTTTTACAGAAGACTTCAAGCACAGTACGGTGATGAGACTCTTAGCCGCGGTAAATCCCTTTTAAATGCTTTTAGAGAAACGTTCTAAAAGAAGGCCAAACGTCTGTGAATGATGATCCTCAGCCCACTGTACATTCAGCAAATGGAACACCTAACCCTCGAAAATCAATAGACAGATTCTCAACAACTTGTGGAAGGGACGCGTCTGTTTGTGGGAACTGTACACACAATCATTCACGAACACCACTTGCACATTACAGGGACGCCACTGGGAGTTATTGCTACACCCCACCGCATGTCACCACCCACTTTACGCCAAGCCACATGCTTGGGACATTAAAGGAGTTCCTGGGAGGCCAGCGTTTCAGACGTGAATCAGGCAGTCTGATCATGGCACTGAGTATCCAAGCACTATTGAAAAGCTGGTATAAGTGCATTAGTGTAGCAGGGGATTATATAGAGAAATAAAGGCAGTTTTTACTGCATAACTGCGTTCCCTTATTATTCCTTTAATGGTCCAAACATGTGGAAATGGCTTGGAGCAAGGTCAGGACTGTATCAGCCGAATTCTTGTAAAAGTGGCGCAGTATGAGGTTGTGCATAGACCTGCAAAAACAAAACATCTTTAGTGATCAAACCAGGCCTTTTTATTAAAGGAAAGGGCCATCGAAAGTGTTGTCAGCAGTGATGACATGGAGCTAGTGGTCTGATCATGTAATGAGGAAACTTTCTACCTTGATGGTATCCAAGCACTGGTGAAACCCTGGTTATGAGTTCATTAGTGTAGAAGGGGATTATAGAAAGAAACAAAGGGAGTTTTTACTCTCATATGTTATTCTGCACAAATCAAAAGTCCCAGTTTAACTGGAATCCTCCTCATAGAAATATACTGTAGATAACATTTTGCTTACTGGCTAAAGAATGTCTTAATGTTTATTCATTTATAATTATGCAGCCAGCGGAGCTTCAGTATGTATTTACATTATCACTAACTTACACCTGATACCACCCAAAAAACACTATAACACTTTTTGCTTATTCTGCACTCTCATCTCTGAGACTTTCGGCCGAAGCCCCAGTTTGTGGTTTAAAAAAATATACATATTAAAAACAATAATAATAATAATAATAATAATAAAAAGCTTACTATCAGCATCGTCCTTAATCTTGATGACCGTCTCATTTTGAACTCCTATAGACGCCCCCCCGAAAGGAGACTCGCTTTTCGGGCTCCCCAGGACCAACCGGAGCTCCTCCACCTCTTCGTGTTCCGTGTCATCGACAAGAATGAGAACGCAAGGCTTCTCTACTTCCCCTGAACACAATCACACGCAGTCAGAAAGTCAGAACCGAGAAGAAGGAACATGAAGTAAAGACACAAATACTGCAAGACATCGAGTAATGAAAACTCGAGACTACAGCATGAATCGTTTTTTGGGGAAATTTGGAAATGGTGGAAATGGTGTCTTTTACTTCTGTGTATATACATTACTTGATACAGTGGAACCTCGGATTGCGAGTAACGTGGTTTACGAGTGTTCCGCAAAACGAGCAAAGATTTTTAATAATTTTTTATTCGGAAACCGAGCAAGTATTAGCTTACGAGTGCCGAGTATCATGCTTCACACATGCGACTCTTATTTTGACACCGAGCATCACTCTCTCACCCTCCGCTGGTGTTTCCGCTGTGTTTATGCGCTTGTTGTGAAACTTAAAAAATGAGTCCGTTAATATACGCTCATGTCAGTCTCAGAAAGATTTCTATTTTTCCTGTTAAAACGGTGTTTCCGTTGTGTGTGTGTGTTTGTTTTGAATCTTAAAAAGCGAGGTGGGGAGAGGGAGGAGGAGTGTTACTGTGTAAAACGAGGTGAGGGAAGGGGTTAATTCCACACACACACACACACACACACACACACACACACACACACACACACACACACACACACACACACACACACACACGGTGCATGCGCGCACCAACGGAAACACTTATCTGTCGGAATTTATTTGTACTTTTTTAAAAGGTAAAGTGCAGATTAATTTGTTTTATTTTCATTTTATAGATTGTATTAATTATTTTTATGTATTTATTTTTGGGGGCTGTGGAACGAATAATTTTAATTTTTTATTATTTCTAATGGGAAATGATGATTTGGTTTAAGAGTGTTTTGGAATACGAGCCCAGTTCCGGAACGGATTATGCTCGTAATCCAAGGTTCCACTGTAGTTTGACGTCTACCGTATGATGAATTCTCATGCTATAAAACGAAACCATGTGATCTGTTGGAGCAGATACTATGACACTAGTGGACTTTTCAATTCAATATTATAGCAAAGCGTCAAAAGGTTTGATTAGCTAAATAATAATAAAAAAACACGAATTAATATTTAGAAGACACTGAAAAGCTTTAACTCTGGAACAGATACAGTATGGCTGAAACACTGACCTGGCAGAAACGTGATGACAGACGCGTCCGTGTTGGGTCTCTCGTTGAAGTCCATCATAACCTGAGCGGAACCCTGACGGCTGTAGCAGCGTACGCTGGATCTGAACCTCAGATCTCCACTGCGGTAAATAATAGCTGTGATCTTTCCATCGTTCTCGTTACCTGTGTATTTAGCATCGCGGAACTGCACCTTCGGCACTGTGCGGGCAAAACAGATAAACCTGCTTAATTATTTCTTTAAATACATCCACAAGGAATATTAATTAAGAAACAAAATTACATCACAGGTTTTTTTTCCCCGCTCTAATATACTGAATAATTATCATGACTGCGTTCTGTTCATTTCCGTCAGACTCTCTTAAGACGCTTCTGCCTCATACTTACAATCTGACACAGAGTCGTTGATGAAAACGGTGGTTTTGCTCGGCTCTCCCAGAATGCCGTTCATGGGCATGCGAAGGACGAGCTCGAACCTCTCAGGCCCCTCCAGTACCGGCTGGCCCAGGTCATCCAGAATAGTGACGCGGACGGTCTGGATGGTGACGCCAGGTGCAAAGTCCAGGTTCTTACTGATTCCAACGTAGTCCTCACCGGCTGCGGCAGACATCGAGTTATTGTGTGAATAGATGTGTGAATAATTGTGGAATGGTTTGAAACCATTACAAGGTTGAATAGGTAGAATAAGACTATACGGTAAAATAGGGGAAAATAGTCTGGGAAAATTATATGCTTTTGTCCTCACAGATTATAAATATGCAAAAAAAAACAAACATATCATGTATAAGCCATGTAGCGAACTTATTTACTGTTAGTGATGGCCATAAAACGTTGCATGCTAAAATAACCTGATAGATTTATCTACGAAAACCACCCAAGTTTTGGGTTCCCCTTGTGCCACCGGGGTGGCAGCCTGACATCTGAGGGAATGATGTGGTTTCTAGCACCAGGGCATTGGCAGAGATGTTTTGGGTTGGATGTTGTGGGTTGCAGGGGTGGGGCCTCATTGAATCAGACTTTCCCATGGATGCTCCATCAGATTGGGATCTGTGGAGTTTGGAGGACGGGTCAGCGGCCTCATACTGTTTTGCTGCTTGGCCCGTGAGTGGTGGGCTGTGGTGGAATGGGTCTTCTGATAACTTTGTCATGGAAAGCAATGACTTTGTTTTCCTGGGGTTTGTGCCTCATTGTTTTTTTCTATGGAGACGGACCAGATGGGCTGGCCTTAATCCCAGGGCATGGATGAGCCTTGGGTGCCCATGAACCTCCTCAGGTTAGTTGTATATAAATGGTGATCAGTGTTATTTAGTTTAGCTGATGGTCGTGGTGTAAATCTTATAGCTGATCAATGTAAATTGTCAATATAGTCTTATGCAAAAGTTTAGGCACCCCTTTATACAGATTTTTGGTGATTTCTTTTAATTGAAATGATGTCAACATTGATGTCTCTCTTGGAAATGGAAAGGAAAATGCACAATATTTTCAGCAAACGTTGATGCATAGTTACTTTTTATGTCAAAAATTGAACAAATAAAAACATTGTTGTGGCACTGTGCAAAAGTTTAGGCACCCTGAATAATCAGTACTTAGTAACGCCTCCTCTGGCAGATATCACAGCTTGCAAACGCTTTTTGTAGTCAGCTAAATGTTTTTCAATTCTTGTACTTGGGATTTTCTCTTGCAATCATCTTCCTTGCAAAGGGCTTCTAGTTCTGTAATGTTCTTTGGTTGTCTTGCATGAACAGCTCTTTTAAGATCTACCCACAAATTTCCAATGATGTTTAAATCAGGGGACTGCGATGGCCGTTCCAAAACCTTCAGCTTGCGTCTCCTGAGGTATCCCATAGTGTAGAATCCACCATCTTTTTTCCAGCTTCAGCTTTTTTACAGATGGTGTGATGTTTGCTTCCAGAATTTGCTGGTATTTAGGGGACTCCATTCTTCCCTCCACCCGTGCAATGTTTCCTGTGCCACTGGCTGCAACACAACCCCAAAGCATGACAGATCCACCACATGCTTAATAGTTGGCCAGGTGTTCTTCTCATGAAATGCTGCTCCTTTTTTCTCTAAACACGCCTTTGCTGATTGTGGCCAAAGAGTTTTATTTTAACTTCATCAGTCCACAGCACTTGTTTCCAAAACGCATCAGGCTTCTGTAGATGTTCTGTTGCAGACTTCTGACGTTGGATTTTATGATGGGGACGCAGGTCAGGTTTTTTCTGCTGACTCTTCCATGAAGGTCTTGTGGAACGGTGCACCACCACTCCTGAGTCTGCTAAATCTTCCTGCAGGTTTTCTGCAGTCAAATGGGGGTTTTGATTTGTCTTTCTGACCAGCACACGAGCAGTTCCCTTCGAGAGTTTTCTTGGTCTTCCAGATTTCATCTTGACCTCCACAGTTCCCCTGAACTGAACTGAACTTTTAATTACATTTCTCACTGTGGAAACTGCAAGCTGACAACGCTTTGCTATGTTCCTGTAGCCTTCTCCTGCATTGTGGGCATCAATAACTGAGAACCTGAGACTTTTGCACAACTGTTGTTCATTTTATGGCATAAGAAGTAACTATGCATCAATGTTTGCTGAAATTATTGTGCATTTTTTTAATTTCCAAGAGAGACTGTGTTAACATCTTTTCAATAAAAAAAAAAAATCAGCAAAATCTGTTATTTATCAAGGGGTGCCTATACTTTTGCATAAGACTGTATGATACTGTATGATGCTGTACTATACCACTCATCATCCTCTAATAAATGCCAGCTACTAAGAGAAAATGTGGATAATAATAATAATAATAATAATAATAATAATAATAATAATAATAATAATAATAATTTTGACATTTTAATTCTTAATAATAATCAACCCCCACCGCCCCAATAAATCAAAGATTTTCAAATGCAATTTCCATATTTGGTTTTTAACATGCTGTGTAAAAATAAAAAAATAAAAAAATAAAAAAAATAAAATGTCTTCACACTTACGGCAGCTGATAGCTCTGGGATTTTGTTTTTTAAGTGATAATTAAACCAAATGCTTGGAGACTTGGCATTTTATTCCTGCATGACAAGATGCTACGCAGGTGACAACCACATGCTCTGTTAAGTTTTTCGTACTGAATATTCATGCTGGAGTATATTACACGGTTTTGTCTCCATGCCACGGGTGTAATTCACCGTCGCCATTTCACTCGTAAGAAAGGAGGCAGAACCTTCGGTGAATGATAACACAAAGCAGTGACTAATTTACCAGTGAACTGAAAGAGAGAAGAGGAGAAGAAAAAAAACCCTGAGAAGATATAGAAAAAGAAGGAGAAAAAAAAAAAAAACATAACATTGAGCAGAGTGTTCCTGGAAGATTGCACTTTTTGGGCTTTTCTTTTCTGGCACCTGATATTGCAGCTTTGAAGTTATGATGGAGTTATTCATTTGCTCAGCTTTGGAGTTTTGTGCTCGGTACGGTTGATAGTGTACTCTTTAATCCCTCAGTTTCTTCTATATGACGCTAAGCCTTCCGTGTGTGTGTGTGTGTGTGTGTGTGTGTGTGTGTGTGTGTGTGTGTGTGTGTCTATACCATCAGATTAGATAGTGCAGAGGCAATATTTACTCTAGTGGGAGAGTAAGTAGGCTGATGATAGTTCAAACCAAGACACACAAAAAGTGATAAAAGGCCACAAATGGAAAAAGGAAAAAACCTGCCCAGAAGGTTATCATGAAAAAAAAAAAAAAAAAAAAAAGGAATGAAAAAAGAAAGAAGGGTACTTGAAATCCTGTATGTGTGTGACAGTGTGTCTATGGGCAACCTTGGATTCACTTGAAGTCCAGTTATATTATATATATAACAGTAACAAACATCATGTGGAAAGACTTTTAAAATGTTCCTATTTAAACCCCAGAATGGAAAACACTTCGAATTTCTTTATTATTTCTTTTTTAAATTTAGAAATACGAATCGAATACCTTTTTCTCTCTCATGGATGTGAGCTGGATATCAATGCAATTGAATGGAGTCTTGTGTGTTTCATTTACATTTCAGTATAAAGCGTTCAATCATATTCACCAGTGCAGGAAAAAAAACAAGAATTAAAAAAAATATCCCTTGATTATATGATATGACGAGCTTAATTTGATTCGTTATTAACATTTACTTTTCAATACTGAACATATATTCGAAAAACTGAGATGGTGTCACCATCTTTTACATCTGGTTCGTTGACATGATCCTATATGTCTTCAACTGATGAAAATTTTTTAGCTACTACTAAAGACACCTAAAACATCACCAAAATATTCGAAGTATTCAAACAGGACTGTATTTACTCGTCGTTCCCTCCTTACAATCACCACATACCTTCTGCTGAAACGGGGTCTGTTTTTCGGGAACGCACCGTAACCGTTCCCGTCTTGGACAGATCGGATCCGGTTCTCCAAACCCGCACCTCCACGTAACCGTCGCTCTCGTCCACGTGGTACTCCGTGTCTCCGAAATAAAACACTGGCGCTGTGGAAACAGGGGACAAACAATATAGCGAGTTACATTAGGCACGATATTTAATGCACAAGTCCAGATATTACAGCGGATTGCTGGATAGATGTAGAGTTTTCGGATCGGGAGTTGGGAGAACAAATACCCAGACCTGTAAGAGAGGCACAAACAACAGCTTTTCCCCCTCATCATCTGCACTTAAGTCTAACTCAATAGGCAAAGAATGATTTAAATGTGCAGTATAAATAACAGCAATTGCTCTTAGCCTTCTGAATAGGCTGAACACACTAATAGTCTTTAATGTAATGTATAAGAACCGATGTTACATGCACAGATGATTTCCTCCTTAAGTGCTAAGAACGTTCTGATAGACTACTGAGTTCAGAATAAGAATAAAGTTGAGTGTTGTTACAGTAGGTCAGGTCCTGTTTGTTTTTAGTTTAAAAGAATATTTAGATAGGTTTGAGAAAACGTTTCAGTGAAACAACAAAAAATAACAAAAATGAAAATGAATAAAGAACAAACTACGGGACAGGGAAATTCTTTTTTCATATCCAAGCTTGTTAGGATGCTGGGGTCAGAGTGCAGGGTCAGCCATGATATGTTCAACTATGAGAAAGGAAGGGTTAAGAGCTTTGCTCAAGGGCACCAACAGTCCCAGGGATTCAACCCCTGACCTTCTGGTCAGTAATCATGAGCCTTAACTGGTAAGCAACCACTGTCCTGCCTCTTTTTCACTCTATCCATCCATCTATATACAGTACACACATACACACACACAATGTATATCTATCCTTCTATCTGTCTATATGTATATATACACACACACACACACACACACACACACACACACACACACACACACACACACACACACAAAATCAGCCAAAAGAAAAACTTTATATAAATATTTTAATACCAAATGTATAGCTATACATGATAATATTTTTAATATTATATTCATATATTAGAATCATATTATATTAATTAATACATTAATTAATATAATAATATTAAAATTATTGAATAAAATAATATGGAATAATAAAAAAATATATTCAAAAAATTTTTTTGTGTATATATGTACTTTTCTCTCTCTCTCTCTCTCTCTCTATATATATATATATATATATGGTGTGTGTGTGCGTAATATGATAGTATAATAGACATAAAATATATTTGAATCAGGTCAAATGAATGAATATTTATGTAAATAAACCTATTTTGGGGGATATGTAGTACATTTTTAACAAAATTGTCAGAGAAAAAAACTGTGCTTACATTAGACACTAAAAGAGGTTTTATTACTTTTTTTTTTTATTTTTTAAAGAACTCGTTTTTGTTATAAGGAACCGTTGATTTCATCTGGCTCATTAGATCCTGCTTTTTAATCATCGCGAAAGAAAGCCGCACTCGCACCGCTCGTTTGTCTGCACTTTGAAAATTCGCCTACATTCATTCGCCACGTACAACCTTGTGCACACCGTAACGATATACGATACATGAGGGGGGTGAGGGAGGGGAGGGGAGGGGAGGGGAGGGGGTGTAAGTGAACAGGGGGATGTGAGACATTCCTACCTTCCATGCGACAACATGTTAACACATGTACACTGCTTTGATGTGATGGCGTGTACATGCAATTTGTTATTATACTGCGCTAAGTAATAATGTAGTGCCGGTGTATTAGGCAGCCTGGTATTACAGATTTATTGTACAATAATAATAATAATAATAATAATCATCATCATAATAATAATAAATAAATACATTTTAAAAAGTGCTACCATGAACAACAACTTACTTTTGTTATTTTATTTACATTTTTGCCAGGTAAAACCTCAGGTCTGCATTTTAAGGGTCTTTAAGTTGTCCTGACGGGAAAAAAAAAAAAAAATTATCTCGAGGCTGAAATTTACACGCCAGTCTGGACCTGCCTGCTCACAATTAACCCGCTGCCCAAGCTGACATTCCTCATGCTCCTCGCATCTCTGCACAGCACATGCTTATAACACACTTACACACACACACACACACACACACACATACACATCACATCACACATTGCACAGCCTGTGAAAAGACTGTTGTAGCTACCAAATGCGCTTTCGTGAGAGATGTGCCGTCATCTCGGGAAGCTGACAGACACGGGGCGACGTGTTGACGGAGCCCATGTTCAGGGAAGGAAATACAACTAAGCCTAGAGGAAATAAACCCTGTTGGCGACCTGTCCGACTTTCCGTCAGCTGTCAGACCTGTAAGTGCTTTTGATGGCACTCGAGTTCAGCAGAAACTTCGAATGATGTATTTTTCTTTCAAAAAAAAAAACAAAACAAACAAAACAACAACCCTTAGTCACTCAATTTCCATCTATACCACTTTATCCTGTATGCAGGGTCGGAGGGGCCTAGAGCCTAACCGAGGTTCACGAGGCGGAGTAGACCCTGGACAGGGAGTGGATCCATCACACCGCACACACACACATACATACTGTACATACATACACATTCACACACTGTGATAAATCTGGGAACAACAATTAGTCTAATCTGCAGCACAAGGAGAACATGCACGCAGACCCCGAGGTGGGAATCGAACCCGGACCCTGGAAGGTCCAAGGACCCAAAAACGCCAGATTATGCCAAGTGAGGCATACTTGTGCGAGATCTTACTTGTTTATGCTGATAGAAATGCTTCTTTTGTACGGAATGAATAATCACACGGTGTATACAAATGACCTAAATCAACCCAGCAGCTTCATTTAAATGAATAAAATCCTGCAAAGTTTGCAGTGTGAACATTTTAAGTTGGGTGAAAGAGTTCAGCCAGAAACACTCACGTTCGGACGCTTTTTTATTCAGGATCTCATTCCGTTAAAATGCCCTGCATGCAAATCTCCCGTTTAGTCGATTTTCAGGCTGTGAACTCAAAACGACAGCAAAAATATCCAAATTACCTGAAAGGAAGATTTTTTTTTTTTTTTTTTTTTTTTTTTTGCAAGCTGTGTAAAACCGAACACCCGAGGCCAATGGATCTTTATGCATAGCCGCGGGGCTTAAGGAGAGGAGGGAGACAATTGCTTTACAAAAGAAGTGCAACAGATAAAGAATATTTTCCTTCTGGTTCAAGTGACAGACTAGCGTGAGAAGTCTTGGCATTATTGAGATTTGTTCACGTAGACAGATCAAGCTCTGGGAAAAGAGTTGAGGTTAGGGAGTAATTGCACCTGATTGCCTTGGCCCGGGTTCGCTGGCTGTACAAGTGGGTCTGAACTCCGGTAATCAGATAAGCATTATCTCATAAGGAGACAAACACGTGTTTTTAAAGGGATCTGACTCATAAGTCACTGTCAGCCTCTGTGGCTTTTTTCCTGCACGTATCACGGCTCTTCCCTGCCCGACTCGGGTTACCGTTGTGGCACTCGGCCACGATACAGTCATGACCTTGTTGAAAGAACCGGATCTCATGGTTCGTTCCATGGAAGAAAAGTTCAGCAGGTAAAATGTAGTTCATAAAGCCGTACAAGGTTCTTTAAAATGCACATGGATATATAACAACAACCTTTTGTTACACCAATACAATGTTGAATTATTTAACTCGATTTGGTCCAAAAAAATAAAATAAATAAATAAATCAGAACAGCAGCTCTGGCAGTACCTTATAAAGTAGCCGTAAGTGGAGTCACAGGTTCATACTCATTAACATTTACAGCATTTGGCAGACCCAGAGTGACTTACAGTATGGAGCGCTTTGAAGTCTCCATTAATGAACACATCCTGACACTGGTTGACGCACCAAGAATACCATCAGTAAATGTTGTTTAAAGTGCTAATTTACGAGAGGTGTTAAATTCAAACCGGGACTTCTAATTGGGAGGATAACTGCCTGCTTCGTGTCTCAAACTTTTTTAATGGCCCTTTCCTTTAACGAAAAGAAAAAAACAAAAAACAGCCTGGATCGATCACTAATGATGTTCTGTTTATTCGCAGAATGCATCACCTTCCGCACCACTTGCACGTTACAAGAATTCGGCTGAATTCCTGGATCAGAATTCGGCTGAATCCCCCTCCTAGGGGTTCTAGGGAGGCCAGTATTTTAGACGTTCCAGCTTACTTAGTAAACCTTCTACCTAGATCGTTTATATGCACTACTGAAACACTGAGGGTGGTGTAGTGGTTAACACTGTCGCCTTGCACCTCCAGGGTCCGTGTTCGATTCCCGGCCAGGCTCGATTCCCGTCTCTGTGCGCATGGAGTTTGCATGTTCGTGCTCGGTGGGTTTCCTCCGGGTATTCCGGTTTCCTCCCACAGTCCAAAGATGTGGACATTGACATTCCCAAATTGGCCGTAGTGTGTGAATGAGTGTGTGTATGTCTGTGTGCCCTGCGATGTATTGGCACCCTGTCCACCCTGCCTTGTGCCCGGAGTCTCCTGGGATAGACTCCAGGCGCCCCCTGAACCCTGAATACAGGATTAAGCGGTGTCGATGATGAACCACTGAGAATAGGTTATACTCTCATACAATAACTCTCATTGTAAGTACTTCTGTAAGCGGTACTGTACAGTAGGTCTTTAAATGATATTTGAAGTGACTCAGCTGTTAGAACTTTGTCAGCAGTGGTTCTCGACCCAGGTCCTGGTGAACCCCCTGTCTCGCAAATTCTCATTTTTTTCTCAGCTCCCACTACGCCAGAGTTAACTAATCAGTTAATTACTAGAGCAGGGGAAAACACTAAAATGTGCAGGGAATGGGGTCCTCCAGGATCCTTTGATCTAGAGGAAGTTCTATCCCCTGTCATGGTGCCAGAACAGAGAAGAACCCTTGATGAATGCCTTCCTTGTCCCCTGAGAGACGGTGGGAGCAGTCGAGCAGTGCTGGAGGATCAGAGGGAGCACGGGACAAAGCAAAGTTTTGATAAGTGCCTTGCGGTAAGTGGGTGCTGGCCTTTTTTTTTTTTGGCTTTGTGAGCAAGCATCAGCGTTTTCAATCTTATAAGGGTAGCTACGGGAAGCCGGTGGAGGAAGCCAAGTGGGTGGTGGTGGTGTAGAGGAATTTAGGAAGGTTGAAAACAAATCATACAGCTGCGTTTGGACTCGGCGCGGAATGGTGCAAATAGGCAGACCTTCCAGTAGTCCAGTCTCGAAATGACTGGAATGGTTCATGCTCAAGGTCTGAGATAATCGTTTCCACAGTAACTCCTAATTTATTTTGATGCGTTAAGTAGGAGGCTTTTCATAATTGTGCATTATTTTTATTATGTATTTCTTTTGTTGCGGAGTGTTTATTTAACATTGATGGAAGGAGTCTCCAGTGTCGGTGCTTTGCAACATGTTCCACCGTGAGAAAGTCTTCAGGACTGGAGAGTTTGTAGCGTCTTAGTGCCAAGACAAGCTGCTTTTCGTCTCATTAACTTTAAGAGAGGCAGAAAACGTAAGGCTGATGAAAGAGCAAATATTTAATGCTGCTATAACATAAGTGAGAACAGGAATTAATATGTTTCCCAGATGTTTCGCAACATTAAGCACGACTACGAATGCAGTTCTACTCCATATCAGGTTTCGTCAGATCACATCACCACCTCATTGACTATTGTTTTACAAGAAGTGCTTTATTCCTTACTTTTTTGGCACCGAGAAACATCTATACAGAGTATATATTTTAAAAAAGGCTTTCAGCCTGAATGTTCACATTAAGAACGCTTTAAGGGTGTGTAAAAACATTTGGCTCTCTTTCTCGGCAAACACTTTGCAATTTGTATTACACAGCACAAAGTTTCGAGCTCGGGTCATGCTTCTGTGCTTTTAAAAGCAACACTTGGTTTACTGTTCGTCTATTCTTCTGAGAGCTGACGAGCCTAGAAAGTTAATGTCACTCTTCCTTGCCCAGCCCAAACCCCACTTCTCCACCTTGGAATGAAATCTTCTGATAAAAAATAGATAAAAGTAAAAGGAGCAGGCCAGGGAAGATGCCTTTTTTCATCTAAGAGATGTGCAGGAGATGAAGTGTGTGTGTGTGGGTGTGTGTGGGTGTGTGTAGGGGTTGCAGTTGGCAGCAAGTCTCTGAGGAGCACAGGGTGTTGGTCACACGTTCACACTCGCTAATGGAATGAACTTTCCACAGCTTTGCCATCGCATGATTGTAGGTTTGTTCTCCCGTCACACTCTTGCAAAAAAGAAAACAAAAGGGGGCTCGGCTTGTCCCGGTGCCCATTTCTCAGCGAAGAAAAATGGACGAGCGGCGTCTAAATTATCGGTTAGCTTCTTTGTCAAGTTCACCTTGCAGGAGCGAAATGCTCACCTCTGATGGATCCGAATCATTTCAGGGCAGGTTTTGGCATCCACTGCATCACAATCATGAAAAGGGAGAAAGTCCATTTAGTGATCATCGCTGCAATTTCATGCATGATGGAAGGATTTGTATGTCATTACGATTTCATTATGTCTTTGATGAAACAGGGTGCCGTGCTGTTCGTTTTATGATCTTGATGTAAAAAAGGTTAACAGATCAGGAACGTATGTGCTGTCTGAATAGTCATTAAATTCTATCCGCTGGCTTTTTTTTTCTGCCGTTTCAATCGACCGCTTAAAAGAAAAAAATATATATATAATAACCATCACACATTGCAATGCTTCATAGACTCCTGGGGTTCTCCATTTTTGAAAACTATAGGTGGTAAGTGATCATGGGCTCATGGGTCACCCAGTCATGCTGCTCTTTTCTATTTAAAGTTTAAAAAAGCGGCGAAAAGTTGTGATCTGAAATTAAACTGCAATGCCTTCTCGATCAGGGGTTCATAAACTTTTCGCAGTCAAGGACCTCTTAGTCGGTCTAAAGTTTAACAATTGCCTTTTAATTTCCTGAACATTCAACCCACTTAAAACTTTACATAATTGTAATTATTGAGGAAACTTTTCTCTTTGCATTCCAGTTGACGTTTTTGATAAGCTTAGCTTTTATGATGGATTGTGGTTTCCATCATTTTGACAAAAATGAAAAGTCACTTCACTATACTACCCGATTCTGGAAACCAAAATCCAATCTACATTTTACCATTATTGTTATGAAGACAAAAAATAGGATTTTAATAGATGGCCTTTGCTACCGTTAAATGTGTGGGTATTTAAACCGCACAATGAACCTGTGTTTCATAAGGAACTTGTCTTTGTGACAACAAAATACAGAATCCGAGCAGGGTATTCCGTGGTGCAATGGCGTTTAGCATTAGGCGTTGTCGCTATTGGAGTTTGCACAAATCCAAGGTAAGTACACCCTTAGTGCCAAGCCTGGATAAACATGAAGGAGTAGTGTCAGAAAGGGAACCCGATGTAAACCCTGTGCCAAATCGAAACCATTTTGGAACAGGTTTGGTGAACCCTAATTGGAGTACCTTAAAGAAAATGACAAAAATGCCATTAGTGCATTGTTAAGATCTTAACAAGGTAATTTTTATTTTTTTGGGAAATGGGTTTCAGTGTGGCACAGTGCTCTCATCGTTGTTGACGAAAATCATACACAGGACATTAGTGTGTTGTGGAGAGCAACAGTTACCACCCGGGAAAACAACCTTAAAGCAATGCACTGTAGCTTAACACCCTTTTCTTAACTTGGGAATCTTGGCGGCTAAAAGTATTAAGAGAACATATACCATGTATTATACTGTAGTTTTGCTGTGCACAAAACAGGTGATGGCACTAATTAATTTTAATCTAAGCTGGCTATGTTCAATAGAAATTCCATTTGTATAGCGCATTTAACAATTGTCATCATCGCAAAGCAGCTTTACACAATCAAAAGAATTATTTAAGTTTGTATGGAATGTGAACGTGTATGAATCAAAATGGTCAGATAGGCCGAGGGCGACAGCGGCAAGGAAAAACTCCCTGAGATGGCAGTAGGAAGAAACCTTGAGACGAACCTTGGGACTCCACAGGGAACCCATCCTCATCTGGGTGAAACAGAAAGCAGGAATTGATCTGCATTCATACTGTGTGTTAAGTGGCAGGCAGTTCAGTATAGCAGTTGATGTTAATTGATGTTAATATGGAGTCCATGTAGTTATTGGAGGCTCAGATAGACTTGTAGGAAATTCCAGTCCTGAACCATCGAGCGACTGAAACCAAGTCCCCAGAGAAACAGCTGTCAACATCAGCCGAGACCAGAACCGTCTTCATGGTAGTGATATGTGACACTGGTATTAAGCTTCTAGCCATGGACCGGGTCTTAGTCATATCCAGATCTTAACCCAATAGAAGACTTTGTTGGATAATCATGGAAAAGGCAGGAGCAGTCAAGACACCATCTTCTGTATAGTATATGATCTTCAGGAGGCAATCAAACAGGCATGGATTGAGGCAGTGACACCAGAGTACTGAAGAGCTCTTCTTGATTCTATGCCCAGTCGGATCCAGCAGGTTTTGAAGAATAAAGGCCTCCATAATAAACACTGATTGTTGTAGAGTAATTTCATTGCATGAAACAAATTATTCTTATAATCTCGAATGTCATTATTTAAAAAAAAAAAAATTGAAACTAGAGAAGAAGAAGAAATTAAATTTTTGTCTAAATACTTTCGGCAAATTGGGACGAAAAAAAAAAACAGTAGAACTGTGTGGAATTGTAGTTCTAAGTTGATGAAAATGAGTAATGTAAAAAAGGTTCGCAATTTTTTTGTTCACTGAATGAGTTCCTGAAGCCCGCAATCATGCTGAGTCATGCTTTTGCTCTCAGTCTTTCAACAAACTTCATTCGGGCTGATAAAATACCGGAACAGCCTGTAAGATTGGAATTGATAAGGACAAGTTGAAGAGGACATTATAAACATTACTGAACCTCAGGATCGGACTCTTTTCATAACCATTAGCGAGGTCGGTTTGCGAGCAACGGCTCTTATTGCTCGAGTCAGATAAGATTAACATGGGGAGGTTGCAGCGAGTACAGACTTCGTATTGCCGTGTCGGAAATGATTACGCCACCTTCTCTCTACTACGAAATGACCCACAGAGATAACCCAACGTATGCATCATTCTTTTGACAGTCTTACGGTCACTTAATTAGGTCTCAAATAAATTGATGTGCCATCGTAAGAGGAATCGATGCCCTTAATAATGTGTACGGCCGTGTTCCTATATGAAGCTCACTATCTAATCATCCTCCGGGGGGCTCTAACAATAGCAGTTCTATGATGTACTACACTAATTTGCTTGTGCTTCAGAGTCGAGGAGGTAATAATAGGCAGCTGGTGGTAAAGGAAGAAGGTTAGAAAAGGTGAGAAGTTCCACCTGTGCACATCTGCTCCAGGTTCACCTGGAAAGAATACAGCACTAATAACAGGCTGAAGAGTTCTCCCACTTTGTTCCCGTCTCCCCGGACGCGCTCTGCCTCTCCTGTACGCTCGTCCTCTCTCTCTCTCTCTCTCTCTCTCTCTCTTATCCACACACATTTAATGGTCTACTTAGCATGCCTGATCCTGATGTACAAGCGTTTTCATGTTTTACAGCTGATCTTTCAGGATATGAGTGCAGGCAGTGGAGTCAGCATCAGACCGTAATTAAAGACAGCATGAGACAACATGTTCTTTTTCCACCTGAAGCACTGATTTATTGTGAATATAGGAAACATTATGCTGCCTCGTGGTGTGTAGGAAATAACGGTAAGATAAGACAGCAGCTGCGGGTGGGCATTCGCTTGTGATGAATGTTGCTCACTGTGCATGTGTGGGCTGCTCGTAACAATATACATGTTTCGAAACCACAGTGGGTCAAATCCAAGCACCTTCATTTGGTTAATGCGTTAGTTTAGGTTTTTAGTGTTTGGATGTTCGGGGCTGAGAAAGCTTTTTCTTTTTAACTAATCGACAATTCATTCAAAAAGTAGCCGTATAGTCATCTTTTTCATAGTTAAAGCAAAATCTGTTTCAGAACATACAGTAGTTATTTTCAAATAACAGCTCACTCACTCACTCACTCACTCACTCACTCACTCACTCACTCACTCACTCATCGTCTATGCCGCTTAATCCTGTATTCAGGGTCACGGGGGGCCTGGAGCCTATCCCAGGAGACTTGGGGCACAAGTCGGGGTACACTCTGGACAGGGTGCCAGTCCATCGCAGGGCACAGACACATAAGCACTATTCGGACGGGACTAGTTTTACTGGGGGACGTTAGAGAAATTTCTCTTTCACAGAGGCACCTTGTGATTTTAATCCCGTCCAGAGCAAATTACCTACTGTTTTTCAGCAAACTCGGCGGTCCTCTGAGAAATCTAATCCCATCCGAATGCGAATGTCTGTGTTTGCCGACAATGTTTTTTTCCGAAACGCGTTTTCTTGTGTGTTTTGGTCAACGTGAACTACCGTACAGTCTCTAGCGCGCCGGTATTCGAGTTTCTGCTTTCTACGCTCCAGTAGAAATCCTCATCCTCAACCCGTGGTCTTGTGCAACGCCCACATGTAAAGCGCAGACACGCCCACCTCCGTAATAATCACGGAGATGTTAGTCCCGTCCGAATCCATACATGAAATGACAGACGTCGGCTGAAAAAATCCCCCAGTAAAAATAGTCCCGTCCGAATAGTGCTATACACACACTCATACACACACTACAGCCAATTTGGGAATGTCAATTAACCTAACCGACATGTCTTTGGACTGTTGGAGGAAACCGGAGTACCTGGAGGAAACCCACCAAGCACGAGGAGAACATGCCAACTCCATGCACACAGAGACGGGGATCGAACCCAGACTCTGGAGATGCAATGCGACAGCGCTAACCACTACACCACCGTGCTCAAATAACAGCTATACAAATTAAAATACACTATGTCTGCAATTTGGGAACGCCAATTAACCTAATCTGCATGTCTTCAGACTGTGGGAGGAAACCGGAGAACCCAGAGAAAACCCACCAAGCACGGGGAGAACACGCAAACTCTGTGCATGAGGCGGAAATCGACCCCTCGGCCCTAGTGGTGCGAGGCCACAGTCATCACCACTACACCAAGGTGTCGCCACACCTTCATTAATTAATTAATGAAGTTAGTTCATTAATTGAATTACCAGCACCAGCGTTTTCTTAAGCAACACTGCTAACAATGTAAATAAACCAATGCAATAAATGTATAAAATAATAAATGTGTGCACTATTGAAGACTATTTAATACTTAAAATGCATCACGCACAAAGGCACCTCGGCTGAAATTGTTCAAATTTTCTGAAATTGATTGATTCTGAAATCGAGCAATGCTGACAGCAGGGTCTAAAAAGTTTTTCGTTACTTTCTGCAATCGAACTCTTCGAGCTTGCCTTCGGTGCTGATCCGAATCTAAAATAGTTGCATGGGATTGGATGGTGATGTGCAACCTGGAGCTCCAAAAACGCTCTTTCACACAACCCTCAGCTCCTTAGTATCTGCCTCACTGCTTTTCTGCACCTCAGTTAACATTCTCACGGCAGTGACTTGTGAAAGCATTAGTTCACTAGTCTATGTGACCCTCGCTGTTTGAGTGCGTGTTAAGCCCTGGTGGAGACGAGACTACTTACAGCTGCTGAAAGTGCAATAATGTGAGATTGGGGGTGGGGAGGGGGGGGGGGTGATTCACAGACAGTAACAGGTGCTAAAAATTCCTTACCAACAGCCTTCCTTCAAACTGCATATACTGTATAACAAACCCACTTTACACCCCTGTATATAGATCAGGCATAACAAGTAGCTTGAGTTATTATAAATTAATCAAACACAGATCATCCAAGACATACCGTATGATCGCCAAAACTATTCAATCTGCAATTTATTTATATAAAGGTATATACAGTAATAGGTATATAATGTTTATACATCAAACCATAAAAGACTATAATGTACTTTATACAGGACATACATGCTACAGTATGTACTAAGCAAGTAACCATTGAATAATCCGATTCAACCTGTGTAGATCAGAACCGACCAGGTGTGACATCAATCACGAAGTAGACGAGTTGTTTTATACCTGCACTATTATTAAGAAACAGCACAACTTTCCATTCTGAAAACTTTCCTTACCTTTCCTCTTACCCAGCATGTTCCTCCACTGACACCGGAGACTCCTTCCTCTAAAGGTAAATATTTCTGAATACATTTCATTTCCCAATGTTTACTTTTTCATTCGTTTATTCATTCTTCACTTCTATGGTTATGGAGCTGGAAAACCCATGAAAATTGTTGTCACATTCAGATTGTTTTGCTGCAGAAAATTATATCTTAGCCAGCAAAAAATATTATTCTAGTCATTTTTTTTCCTATAGTTTCTTTATATTATAGATTGTAGTTAACCAAATATAGTTTTTTTTAGCTTATTTGCAGATAAGCACGAATGTCTTCTAGTATTGACAATAGTATTTCCATGCAATAAGCAAAATTATTAGAACAAACAATTTATACTAAAAAATGGATTGTATATATCTTAGTTATTATTATTATTATTATTATTATTATTATTATTATTATTATTATAGCATAACTAGAAATATTTGAAAAGTTGATGAGATTCAAAATATTGTCACTTGCCAATATGTCACTTTTTGCAATGTGGTGTATTTATTCACTGTACGAGTAACTCTGGGATGTAATTTTACATTAAAAGACTTTTAAATTAACCTCTAAACATATTTGTACACATGTACAGTCTGAATCTTATGCAAAATCCAAACGAACTTAAAGTGGCTTTAAAATCGAGCCATGATTGGACTTCAGATCAGATTTTAAGAAATTCCACAGAACATCTACTACGTATTTCTACAGAATAATTCTGAACCCAGTTTACATTAAACCAGCGAGAGCCTTAATTGTCCATGCAGGTAAATATGAACAATTGTGATTGGATGACGGAATTTTACGATGACGAAGAAAATCAAGTTAAAACAGGCAACAGTTTAACTTTATGTTTAGGAGTAGAAATGTTGAAGAGTAATATATATTCAGTGACGTGAAACATTACCTTGTTTTTTTTTACAACAAAAAAGATAAAAATCTCAGAATTTCAGATGTCTGAAGAATGTCCAAGTGTCTGTTTACCGTCTTCTTCCTGCCCTGAATTTACCCCCTGCACCTGTCCTTTCTTTGTCCCCGACCTGAGTTTTGTTTTGTCTCATTAGTCAGTGTGTTTATATCCCGTTGTTTGTCTGTACACACTGCGGAGTCCTGCATGTTTAATCGCTGAAACTCTAAGCCGTAACTTCTGCCTCGCAAAAGTGTCCGATTTTTACTTTCCGTGACTCTTCCATTTTTACATTTTGGTCTTTTTGGCCTTTTGCTTTACAGTCTTTGATCTCCCGAGCTTTTATCTTTGCTTTGG
Organism: Clarias macrocephalus; assembly: GCA_011419295.1. Classification (NCBI taxonomy): domain Eukaryota; kingdom Metazoa; phylum Chordata; class Actinopteri; order Siluriformes; family Clariidae; genus Clarias; species Clarias macrocephalus. Next base: position 29,748 of record JAAGKR010001306.1, read on the forward strand.
CTGGAGCATTCAGGTTGGTAAAAATAAGCACGGCTATGGTTGTATAATCTAACCCTGGTACTTTGTCTACAATTTGAACAGCAGCCCAAATAAAGAGGCTAAACAATGCGTCCTGATGCACCAGTTTCTTAGACATTGACACACTGTTCACATCAATTGTCTTGTAAAAATGGCAGCACATGTAGCACTGTAGTCTTACGAATATAAAACGGAAACCCAGAATTGTACAGAGTTTGAGACATTAGTCTGAGGTCACTGACAACTTGACAGTGGGAGGTAAAAATAAACCAAGTAACCATAGCCACCAGCCAAGTCCCTTTTTTTTTTTTTTCGTGAAAAATACTGCATGTAGTGTCTAAGCTGTCACCGAGTCTTGGACGGCTTTCAGATTGCTAGAAGATGGCCACCCAATAAGCTGACTTCTGTCTGGCTGTGTTAAAAAACAAGCGATTAGGTTTCAGGTGCACGCATCGTTGTTGGAGATGAAGGAACGTCGCTGTAAGACTACAGCTTCAGGCAGTTTTTTTTTTCTCCTTCTTCTTCTATCTCCGTTTTTTTTTTTTCCTCCCCAGCTCTGCCACCAGCCAAGGCTTATGTTTGCAGAGCAAGATAACAATAAAAGCATGCACAAAGAGTGTCGCCCCACAAAGCCTTGCTGTTCACCGCCCTGTTTATTCATTCCAGACAAAGTCGTCGGTGCGAGACAGGATCAACATGCCAACTGATACGCTTAAGAGGCTTCCGATTGTCACTTACCAGCACTAACAGAACTTCAAGCCTGGATAGCACTGTTCCCGATATCACACAAGCACCTTTCTTCTCGTTATCTGACAGATTAAAACCATAAGGGATGCTCTTCTCACTGAATCACATCCCTCACTCGTGTCTGGTTAAGCCACGCTTGGGAAGACTGAGAGCAGAAAGAATGTGCACCGCGTTGTAGCGCGAAGACCCTCCGGGAAATTCTAGCGATCCTTGTTTGGGTGACGACGAGGTTCAATTCAGCTCGATTCAGCTTATTTGTATAGCACGTTAAAACATCGACATCATCATGGGTTTTATTTTAAAATGCATAAAGAAAGTTTTTAGCTTTATAAAGTACGCAATCCAGTGCCAAAAAAAACCTGTTGCAAGGCTGATTAAGGCATGGAAATGAAAAAAATATATCTTGGTACAGCAACTGTTTTTTAATTAATTTATAATTTTTTTAAATTCCATTTTTAATTGTCAAATAAAACAACAACCAAAAAAAAAAAAAAAAAACACTCGGCTTCTGTTCCATCTTGGCAGTTCATGATGAACGGGACACCTTTTCTCTGTTTGTAGAGAGGAAGCATTTACAACATTACCGGCCGGATGCGACACAGATCTGAGCGCACAAATCTCATGCTGTTCAGATCCGATCTGAGGAACTTTCGTTATGCGGTTCTAGATAAGAGTCATATCTGATACGCGGTCATGTGACTTGGGTGAGGATGTGCAGATCGGAATTCATGCGACTTTCTTGCCTCTGCGCATGCGTGGGGTCGCTCGCTGACGTCGGGCATCACTGATTAATGGAAGGGGATTTCATAGCAGCACTAGAAATAGCTAATAAAACAGCTAATACAGACAAACAAGTACAGCCAACTAACTGCTCGTCATGCTCCAGAGCAAAATCTTAAAAAAAAAAAAAAAAAAGGATTTTTTTTTACTGAAATCTCATCCACTGCTTGAAATGAATGAGGTTGTACAAATATGACATCTTTTATCCCAGGTGCCGCGATCAAAGGCATTGATGTGCGCATGAGTGGCGATTCAGAAGACAGATGCAACCACATAAGAGTCAGATTAAGCCAGATAAGAAGTCATTTGTAAGGATGAATGTGAACCGTCACGACATGCAAATCCGATCTGACCAAAGAAATTGGAATTAAGTAACGTGCCTTTGATTGATCCTGGCATTAGTCAAACATGCAGCGTAAAACATAATCACTTCAACATGAGGAGTCGTAGTTATAGGCATGAACCAATCACTAATGGTTGAGCCATTAGTGTCATCGGTCACATCGTACTTTGTCCAATGTCAAGAGAGTTCGAATAAAATAAAAAGCCGTTCAATTTCTTCCTTTTGTTTTCATATTTAATTAAGCACATGTGCCTGAAAGCAAAAACTGTTTTTTTTTATTATTATTATTTTTTAATTTGTGTTATAGACTGCAGCTAAAAAGCCCTAAAAAGACTTAATTCTTTTTTTCCTAGCTAATGGAAATTTACTCATAATTAGCACATTTGGATTTCTCTAGTGGAAAAACAAACTCAGAATTCAATTACAATCCACACAATAATTTATTATGTAAAAACTTTAACGTTGAGTGTTTTACACCCCTGGTTTAAGGTTTAAATGCTTTAAACTCTTCTCACCATGCAACGAGGTTGGTTGCTTTATTTTTGACAAATTACACAATCCCAATAAACAATCACACATCACATCCTTTTCCATAATTAATCAGATAAAACTGATCACTAATCAGTTAAATGGTTTGGGTTTGTCTTTTTTTTTTTTTTTACTTCTTCTTGCTTTAACTTCAGCCAGAAAATGTTTCCTGCGTCAGAAGATCTTTCTTAAATAAAATAATTAAGAAAAGAATGAGGACTTTCTTTCTCTCTGATCTGACCCTAATAAATACTGACGGAGAAAAAGCCCTGAATGGACATGAAAGAATTTTGATAAAAGGTAGATGTTACTCCATTCCTCCAGCTCTGAAAGTGGTCCAGAGACATTTGTTACAACCACGGCGACATTTTCACATACGGCACTATCCGCAAATCGATTTCTACAGTAGCCATGTGCATTGAAAACTGAGGGCTTGAAAACGTCGAGGCAAAAATCCAGCCCTTTGTCTGCAAGGGAAATGGACATGTTTTTCATTCCAATCAACTGGATACTGTAGTCGCCGAGACAAAATATCGTCATCTAACATTTTTCTGTTCCCCCGCCGTCTTATGGTGTCATCACGCTGCTAGTTTTCTTTCTTTCCTTTTTTTTTTTTTTTTTCTAGCAACGTATTGACCAACACACCAAGAATTTTTTGGCAGATCATTAAGACGTAACTATGTTCAACTTTGAAATGAGTGACTTAAGGATTGTCGCAGGGATCCGGACAAATATGAAACATTACAAGCTTTTGGCTCATAAATGCCAAGGATTTAGGAAGCAAAACTAATTGAACCCTTTTGACAATATAACCAGGTGAACAGCTTATGACAGTTAAATAGTCTGATGACGCCTCTTGTGTTCGCAAGCGCTCTCGTTATAGCCCTTCTGTACCATCATGTAGGATCCCGGCAGACAGATGCAGCAGAACAGGGGGTCCATCACAAGATTATTGCGACTACCACTAGCTCCATCTCTTCAGCCATACAGTAAGTATTGGAGACATCTCCATCTTCTTTTAAACAAACAAACAAACAAACAAATAACTAACTTCTAATCCGATGCCTGTATGCATGTACTTGCAGACAGCGGACATGGTGCATTTTAAAAAAAAACCTTGTTAAAGGCCAACGGCGGTTCCAAACTCCTTGTTATAATCTCAGGAAAAGCTGACATTTAAGTGACTTGATCTCTCGACCAAATGGGTCATATGGAGGTTTCTAGTTTCCAGCAAGGACCGACGTCTTCTGACGTGTGCAACTTCTTTCGGGATTACCAAGAACAACGGTTCCATACGTTAAGTAGATTAAATGACACCAGATACACATACTGCTTAGAGTAGAAAAGGCATGTTGTTTGTACCGTTAGGGCATTCAATGAGCATCTAACAATCAGACGAGTATGAGAGGCAATACGTGAGAGAGATGCAACTGGCACAGCGTGCAACCAAACTGTTACCGCCAATACAGTTCATCTACATCTCGACGGGGAGCCTGTGATTCTCATCTTCTGAGAGGGCAGGATAGATGAATTATGTTTAATTACTATTCAGGGTGTGATGCGAGCTCCTTGCACACCATTCTTTTATGATTAGGATCCTATAATCATGCTTATGCTTCTAATTCTGTACTTCTGACCTCTGGCTTGTGCATGGTTGGGTTGCATGAAGCAACACTTATTAAAACCTTTACGCCGAAGTCTTACCCGCGCTCACGTGACCACTGTGGATTTGTACGTACTTTTTTTTCCCGGTGTCAATGTTGCCACTGGCTTGCTCATTATGGATTTAAATCCCAATCTGCTGTATATCCACTACATTTCATTTCATTTCATTCACTTCAACACTTTTACCTGTCAGAAAACTAAATACTGTACAAGATTTAACCCTTTCAGTTGTTTGCGAAAATAAAGAATCTGCAGTCAGTCCTTTGCTTCCAGTACTCATGCATGGTCTATGTTAAAAAAAAAAAAAAAAAAGAAAAGCTAAGCAGACTAGAACAGAGTGAAGGGGAAGAGAGGTGGAAAAAAAAAAGGGGAGGACAACCAAAGCCCGGAGGTGTTGCTGAACAAAAGAGGCACCATGAGGGAGATACGATAAAGAACATCCCCCTAACTACGCCTGCAGATGAACGATAAGGGAATGCTAAGAGGAACCACGCACACATCCAGTACACACTCCTGCTTAGTCAAACACTCATTTCCGTCCCCATTTTTGATCCAATTCTACACACAATCTCATGTTAAACCGAGAGCTGGGCTCGATTTCTCACCTTCCCTTCAGTCAACCAGTTGGAACGACACCACCAAGTATTATAAAAAGTCACATTTATTGCACGTCATATTAAACATCACCGCGCTCCAATGCCCTCGGCCTTAATGCCACAACTAAAAGAAAAGGAGGGAAATTTTTTTTATTTTATTTTTTTTATAAAGGATCACACACGCTGCTCGCTGCTCGTCCAAACGTCACCACGGCGCTTTGGAATAACGCTCGCTACATTATCGGTGAAATCATCCATCCGCCCTATCCTCAGGTGTGCCTCTTCTATTCTTTGCTTTTATGCTTCATGAATTATAGGTAGAAAATCGTTTCAAGGTTTGAAGCGGCGTTCAATAAATTCCATGAATTTAAATGAAACATTCAGTCTAACCTCTCCCACATATCTCTGAGCCGTACTCAAACAAAGCCTGCAACAACTTCACGAACGCGGCGCGGGCTGAGGGTAATTAGACAGCGACACGATTTTTTTTGTTGATTTGCCTCTGTACATTGGATTTGAAATGAAACGCTCATCGGATTCATTTCACACCGGATTTGAAATGAAAAACTGAAAAATAGGTTGTCGGCTTCAATTTCCAAGCGTCCCCATGTCGAATAAGCGAAGCGTAAAGGAGTTACAGCCATTTTAACACTTTTTTTTTTTTTTTTTTGCTCCATGTTTTAAAGGATTTAGAGTGACTGAGCAAATAAACTCATACACTTAAGAGATATCAGAGGGGCCTGGACTCTTCTAGGGGCTTTTTTCCCCCCCTTCCCTTTTTAACTACCAGCCTTGTCTTTGATAAATGTTAATGCTCAGTAGGGCACCGGTTTGGCCACAGATTTGGCTGAACAACAACATTTCAGATTTTAGCCTTGAATATCACCATAGTTGCATTTATACAATTTTCTGGTGTGATCATTGTGCCTTTAAAAGGTGAAGCGAAAGTGATACCAATCTTAAGAGGTTAATATGGGCATATTCCAGGCACCTACTAACTTATGGTTCTTTCCGTCGTTGGTTTGTTCCATGGCAGTGTTCACCTGTTTGAGGGTTTTAACCTCTGTATTGTGGACATGGACATGCCTTTTTCCATGGACGCCAGCGCTATAACATTTGAACTTGCAGAATAACACACCCTACCCACTCTTTCAGGCCAACCTGGCCACTCCATGGCTCTGGCCAAAGACTATAACGAGTCCTCTCCTGCTCCAACTCTCACAGAAGAAGCCATTGTTCCACCTTCTGTTCACACTGGACAAGCTGCCTCGTGCTACTGCAGAGAAGCCTTTCACACTACTTCCTGCCGTCACCAATGGAGCCATCGCTCTGCCTCCTGCTGTCCCGAGGACATTTTGCCACCCATCTGCGGGGAGGAGCTCCAGTTGCCCAGCTCGGACACAAATATGCAGTTAACTTCTTTCTGTTGGCGCCAGGATCTCGGATTCTGATCCTCCTTCCACTCTGTGATGACTGTGTTTTACTGATATACATTCTTGTTTTGGACTCCTGCTAATACAGTAGATTCCGTATAAAACCTAATAAAGCAAACACTTGAGTTTACAACTTGTCCTCCTCATTGCACAATGCAGATTCAATACTATTCTCATGAATGCCTTTATCTTCTCCAAGTGTTCTGTATGCATTGTATTTGATCTAGAGCTTACTGTAAGCCCGGCGCACTGCACATAAGGATGGAACAGATCCTGGAAGCCGGATGCCAGTCTATTGCATAATATTCGAAAATCTCATTTTTGTGTTCTTTTGTGATTTCCTAGTCACCACTATGCTTATGCTTCCTGACGATGTTCATTTAAGAGTGGTCATATTGTGTTTCATAAAAAAAAAAAAAAAAAAAAAATGAATAAAAATAATCCAGCAGACCATTAACACGAATGACCGCAATATGGTTGCTAGCAAAAGTTTTGGCCACACACAATATAATGCTGGTAGTCCACAACGTTTCAACAATCCTCACTCTGGAATCTGAGATAACAGCTATACGTTGTGCCTGTTTATATTTATGCCTGTTTAGGGGAATGTCTTGTTTATTTTAATAAACGGCTAGAGGGAATTATAAAATGTCATTAAATTATCACCGTAAAATAAATAAATAAAAATAATCGAAGCCAAGCCATAATTACCTAAGTTTTCAATCTTAAAATCAAAATTCAATTATGTTCCGCCAGCCTGCAACAAACAGCATGAATGCTAAAAGAAGAACAGAAGAGGAAAAAAAAAAAAAAAACACTTTACAGGATTATAGTCTTGAAGGGTGATGAAGAAACACGGAGCTAGCTCAAAGTGGAAAGACGACTGTGCAATTACCCAACATTCCCCATTCCAACAGATCCCCATGTCCACCTAATAACGATACAGAGTCTCAAATTAAAGATGACGACCTCCCTTCTTGTATAACGTGATTAGGTACAGAACCACCAAGAAATAAGAAGGAGAGTCAGCTTGACATGACATCCAAAACCACATCGGAGCTTTTGGTGACTTCAGAATGTTCTCCCGGAAGCTTTCGGGAACATTTGTGTAGCATGATATGATATGCAGCATTGCTCTCATACAGTACAAATACGGCCTGTACTGTGTGCTGTGAGACGCTCAGGCTGGCGAATGAGCAAGATCAACCGTAATTGAGTTTAGGGATCAAACAACATTTTTCTATTTTTCCATGATCTTATTATGTCTTGACATGTTTGGCTTTCACCGAACACAGACTGTATCACATGTGCTCCTAACTAGAGGTCGACCGACTGATCATTCGGCCCATTTTTGCCTTTATTTAATAAAGCGACATCGGCTGATGCCCGAGCATATTAAGCCGATGAACAGGCAGACGCTTGTTGCGTATAAGTCCGGGAGCCGCTCAAAAGCTAGCCGTTAGCGTCAGTGGATAGCCAAGCAAAATTATTATTTATTTATTTTGGACACTTTAGAGAAAGAATCGCCGTTAGTTACAATAATACAATATTATTACGTACCTGGACAATTTGTGCAATATGTACCAATGCTCTTGGGCCATAACACTTTTCAAGTGCAATTTCTGATTTCCTTTTTCCCTCACATGTGCAATAGGGATTAATAAAGTTCTTTGAATCTTGAATCTTGACATAATGTTATCAGGAACAGTAGCAAGAAGAAAAGGGAGCCACTTTGAGCTTTGCTAAAAAAAAGCAACCGGTGCCAAGAGGAATCATAAATTAAGGTTAAATATGGTTTAATGTCTATTTATTTTGTATATTATTTCTTTTTTTTTTTATGTAAAGGAATCCCCCCCCCACATTTTTAATGTGTTTAATAATAAAAAAAAAGATTATAGTGTTGGAAATTGATAATATTGGTAATATTTTTGGGTAGCTGGAACGGATTATCTGCATTTACATTATTTCCTATGGGAAAAAGTGTTTCGCTATATGAATTTTCGCCTTAAGAACTCGTCCCCGAACTGGACTAAATTCATTTTAAAGCTGTTCAGTTTATGTCTTGCAGCAAATATAAAACTGTTCAACACTATTTGCGCTAGCATGTCTAGAGGATTTAAAACATTATGTTAGCATAGTGTTAATAGTTAGCCAAACTGCTCTAAACACTAGCTAATTTTAGGTGCTAGTGAATGTTAAATGCACTCTTAGCTTATTTATGTCAATTACAACTATATTATGTACAGTAGGTGGTTTATGAAAACATTTATGTTGATAAAAAGGGAACAATTGGAAACATTTTTACTTTAGTTTTTCCTCTGAGCTGCTTCCTGGGTAGTTATTGAAGGGAGCTGTTAACCGTTAGATTGTAATATGCATGAAATAATGAATTTATAGAATGGATTACTAGGAAGATTGTATGTTTCTATTATGTGCAGTCTTAATTAAAAGTTAAGTAGTTTTGTTGTTATATTTTACCAGATGGAGGGGAAAAAAGCCAAATGAAAAAAAAAAGAAAATAATCGTAATAATAATAATAATAATAATAATAAAAATAAAATCAGTATCATATAAGACTGAAGCTGGACTGAAGACTAAAAATCTGCATCAAACATAGAAAAAAACAATATCGGTCGAGCTATTCTTGCATATCATACCAAAAAACAGCACTGCATTTATTTTTGATGTTGCGGTTATTAGGAATGGATCTGGACATGTCATTTTCATGTTTTACATTTGACACCCAATATATTGTTATTAAGTTAATAAGCTGTTATTTTCCACACAGGACCTCATCGTCTTCCTCATCCTCATCCTCTGCCTCATCTTATTCCATTACCGGAGCTGAACCCTGGACCTGATTAACAACAGTCTGTTTTGTAGAAAATCACAAAATGACCAACTATTTTTCCATAATCAAGGTATTTAAACTGCAACTCAATTGCATAATAAAAAGCATTAAGCTTATTTTCTTTAAAACACAGAATTCATTTCAAAGTTATGAATAGAGGAATAAACAAGAACTTCTCCCAGTGTCTTGCAGTTTCATATTTTCATGTTTTTCATTCATTTTTGGTTCCTGGAATATTGCTCTGTCAAAAGAACAGCAGCATCCTTAAATTTTTTTTTTTTTTTTTTGCTTTTGTTCAACTGAACAATATTTAATGCTGTCCAATCTCAAAAGCACAAAAAAGCACAAATAAATCTATCACTATTCAGGTAAATTTATTTATTTATTTATTAGCACAATCCACAGCAGCAGAAATTACGAACCTTTAAAAAACTGTATCATCTCTTGACCTGCACAGACAATAAAAAGTATAGATTTTTTTCCCCTGTGTTTTTTTATGCTTATGTTCGTACCATAATTTGGCCATAAGATGATAAATTGAGGTTATATGCAAGCATATGCAAGTTTATCATGACTCGATGTAATGTGATGTGTATGTGTGTGTGTGTGTGTGTGTGTGTGTGTGTGTGTGTGTGTGTGTGTGTGCATGCATGTGTGTGTTTGGGTGGCTGTAGAATAAGCTGACCAAGCATCTGCTATAACAACAGCTCAATTTTAAGTATGGAGTTGATCTATACAAAATAAAATGAAAATTGCTTTCATACAATAAGTAATGTCTCAACATAAAATGAAATCTTCTCCGGTGTCTGTTGATGACCTTTTTCTTTTTTCTTTCTTTCTTTTTTTTTTTACACACATTATATTTGTAATCAATTTTGTCAAGTTTAATATTAAGATTTAAGATTTGTTTAATATTTCAAGTATTTTTAATAAGTAAATTGAATATAGATTTCAGCAGGACATATGAATACATTAAACAGTGCTGCTTAATATACCATAACACCGTCCTTTACCTATGCTAATATCATGCAAGAAAAACAGGCCTAAGCACAAGGTCACAATCACGTATAACTGAGACACGCCTCTGTTTTAGGTCGACTCTGGCTCACGTTCAACTAATCAGCACATAATGTCTGAGCTCTGATTTACCAATGTGCACAATTTGACTATTAACTCCAGATTTGTCCAAAAAGCCCTGAAACTTAACAAGATTGAGCTCCTTACCGTCATCAGCGTCAGGCAGGATGGTGATCCTGGTGGTGGGGAACTCCTGTCCCAGGCGACCCCCCATGGGCATGCTGAGGGTGACATTAAAGGTCTCCTCAGGTTCATACAACGAATCATCAATCACCACCACACGGCACGCCTTCTCGATTTCATCTCGGTCGAAGCGCAGAACGCTGACGTGTTCTTCCGGATGCGAGATATAATCCGTGTAGGAAAGCACAGTGTTGGGGACGGTGCCAGTGGCTGTGCCTGGAAGGCATGCAGAGTACAGGTTTAGATAAAGGCACAATTTATTTTTAGTGAACTTCTGGAAGTCTAATGAGCAACGAGACAAGGCGTGGGAACAGATGACTCAAGGTCAAGGTGACTGGATGTAGTGGAGTGTAGTGTGGTTGCACTTTTTATAGCACTCGGTAATCAGATGCTACCAAGCCATAACCAAACATTTCCGGTCAGACTAAGAAATTGGCTTAAGGTCAGACAATTTAAGCCAGGAAAATGTAGGGAAAAAGAAAAAAAGCTTGAAATGAAAAAGCAAATCATTTTTCTTGCATATGGTCATCCTTGAATGTTACAGTACTGTGCAAAAGTCTTGATCCCCTTCATTTCTGAATGCTGAGTGGTTGGAACAGACAAGACGGGAAATGAGGCTTTTTACATCCAATTTAAACAACCAATTACTAACTTTATCCTTAGGCACTATGCAGCCTGTCGCATTGAAACATTAATCTACATAGGGTAATTTAATTCAATATGAAAAACTAAGGGGTGGCTAAAGACTTTTGCACAGTACTGTGACCATGTGATCATCTCTCACTCTCACTCGTTCTATATACCACTTGTATGTCCAAAGTTTCGGGAGGCCTGGTGTCTATCTCAGCTGACTCGGGGGCATGAGGCGCGATACAGTACACCCTGGACGGGGTAAAAATCCATCGCATACTGGTGCACACAAGTACACACCTAGTGTCTACACACACACTGGGCAATTTGGGAATGTTAATTAGCCTACAGTACGCTGCATGTCTTTGGACTGTGGGAGGAAACCAGAGTACCTGAAGGAAACCCACTATGCACAGGGAGGACACAGACCTGAGGTGGGAATCGAACCCCAACCCTGGAGTCCACAGTGTTAACTACACCACCAAAAAAAAAAAAAAACCCGGCAATTTAATTGAATATGAAAAAATGGTTGATGGCTCAATACTTTTGCACAGTACTGTATACAGTATGATTATTAATATTACAAATCCAGAAACACTTTAGAAACAGTACTAGAACAGACTTTGATCTGGAAAAGAGAAAATGGTAAACAATTACAATGATGGTCTGTGATTTAACAGATGATGGACGGACAATGTTGGACAATCAGGCAAAACTGCCATGTGGTTGACGAACCATCTGGACAGTTGGAGTAAAAACGAGCGATTAAGATTTCACAGTGTTTCCTATTAAAACTTGTGAGCGGAATAAGCAATGTGAACATTAAAGCAGTGTGAATTTCCCCGCGTACCTTGCTGTGTAAAACAGATGACCATCAGTTCCTGACTCACATCTCCAGACCGGCGAACAGGAACGAGAAACTCTCCGACGTCTTCCTCGATCGAGTAGGTGGACGAAGGGATGAACACTGTGGACTCTTTAAAGAATAAAAAAAAAAAGTTTGTTTAAAGGTTTAAAGCCATTACAAGAGAATGATTCTGCTGTGTTAAATGTTTACCAGAACTCTAAGAAGACTCAACTTCTTCCCTCACCTCAAGTGTAAGATGTTAAATCTTAGGAACACGCTCCAATGTGCAGCGGATCATGCGGGAGGGATCGATATCGTCCTAGAGCTACAAGACCGCGTAATAAACTCTACTGGCCGGAAAAAATACCCCAAATCTGATTCCATTAGGCGGCGGGAAGCCGAACAGGGACGCAGGAGATACGATCGAAAGTCTGATTTTCGAGCCCTCGCTGGCATTCCATGAACGAGGGCCAGCGAGAATGTCAGGGCATTTTTATGGTAATGCGGCCTCAACTCCCTGCTTTTTTTTTTTTTTTTGTGTGTGTTTGTAACCTTTGCTTCAACTATACACTTGTAGCATAAATAGTTTCGGCTTCCCCCAGGCTTGTGACCTTCGGAAACACTGAAACCGGTGTACAGATCTGAATTTACAACCACTAACTGTAGAGTTCTAGGATTATGGATTCAACATGGATCTAAGCAAACGTTTGTGTTTTATATAAAAACCCTGAATAATAGCGTGAAAAAAAAAAAACGAAAAAGAAGCCACCACAATGACTTAGGTTCTAACTTTTTTTGTTGTTGTTGTTGTTCTAAATCCATACTGTATATCCACATTAAACAACATCCATATATAATAAACCCATAGTTAATCTTTAATAAGGCACCTGCGTATCACATGTGCTCAGAATATCTACATTTTCCCCATAAAAACTCAACAACTAAATGAAGCTTAAGATTTTTTAAAAACAGTTGCATTATAAAACCAATTCAACAATGTCTATGAAGAATAAAGTGCAGAAAATTATTTTTTTCCATCCTTTTGCTTTTTCCCCCTCTACGTTGTTGGATTTATTTATTTATTTATTTATGTAATCAAGGCCCCTTGTATGCGAGACATAAATTGCATTATTTTTGATAAACTCAAGGGTTAGTACAATTCACTTGTGTCAGTTTAAAGCCTTTAAAAGATACAGAATCATTTGACGTAATGCCCAGTGTAACATGTGTCCTGCGTTTCAGTTTAAAAATGTAAATCAGATGATTTGCTGAAACTTTCCATGCTTAACTTCATCAATTTTCTCCTACCATTTGTTCATTACTTTCTCCTGTAAAAAAAAAAAAAAAAAACCCTGAATAAGCAGAAAATCTTTCTCTCTACATGAGATATAACTGCCTCTTTCTCCTCTCAATTAATCAGACTTAAAAATGATTTTTGCCCAGAGACATTACTGACTACCATGACTTCAAATTAAACCTTTTAAAAATTCCGCTGTGTAACGGAAAGTACGCTTGTCCGACATTTCTTTTTTTGTGTGTTTTATATATATATATAATACAGAAAATGTGTGTGCCAAAAAAGCTACTTCTGAAGTTTATGCAACATGGAAGTGACCAAACTTGCTTCTCAAGTTTCTAAATGCAACCGTTTCTGGAGAGATGATTTCATATGTGATAAATACATGTACTGTAGGTATTTCCCAGCGTTATACTGTCTCACTTAAAACAATAATAATTGAAAATGCAAATCAATCATATTTCTTCACGAGTGTTGATACTAAAATTGGTGCATATGACCTATAAATTCTTGCTTAAATAGTTTTTTGGTAAAAGCTTAAAAAGCAAAAAGATCTGTACTGTAGTGTCCGTAACCATGTCGCATGAATGTCTTAATTTAGCATTTCAAAATAATACACGTGTTCAGGTTCGTCTTTTCGTGTGAAATCTAAATTGGCCCGAATCTAAAGGACAATTAACATCGTTGAAGATTCTAATTACAAAAAGTTATGGACACTTTACGGACATTTCAAAAAATGAAATTGAATTTAGCAAATGTGTTTCTTTTTATCTGATAAAAATATAAACTGGATTCATATTTACAAAAAACAAAGCATAGCTCGGGAGATAAGGAGCATTAAGCATTATGAAAAATGGTGTTATATGATTGTATCTGGAAATTCACTTTTTCACCTAGATGAGATACTTTTAGGCACCATTACCATGTTTTGACCATACAGTATGTATAGGTATAAAATCTATTATATTCCATCTGTTTTATATGTTCCACTCTTTATACTTTTACTTTGTAAATTTAGTTGTGTAATTTCTTTTTCTATTTTTTATATATATATAATTTCCATTTTTTTATTGCTAATTTTTGTCTTTTAAATAATTGCATTTGCGTTTATTAGCAAATTTTAAATATATATATATTTGTATTTTTTAAATGAAAAAAGCACCAGGAACACAGTTTAAACACTGAATTCAATTTTATGTTAACACAAGACTACGTAAAATGTTTGTGCATAAATGTATGTAATTATAGTACAATCACTAATTAAACCGTGCAGGAAGAACTGTTTTATCGGCCATCTTCTGCATAAATGAGGCTCACAGATGGTCAGGATTGGCGATTTTCACTCTGATCAATGGGAATGATGTTATTTTGACCATGGAAAATGCCTCAGCAATGGCGGCACTGAATTCATTTTCTCATCAACAGGGAATTTTTTTATTTTGGTTGCTATGCCACTCAGGAGCCCCAGTTCTTAAAGGTGACCTAATATGCAAAATTCATTATTTTAGTCATATTTAGATATTTAAATGCATCTCCAGTGCGTGTGCACCAAGACTTAAATCATCTTAACTTTAAACATAAAATATGAGATCTTTAAAGCTGTAGTACCATTTGACCGGTATTCTGAGCTCCAACACAAATATACACTTTAATACGCAGGAAGGGAGAAAGCAAACATCCATAGTTTTCCCCAAGAAGCTGATGGTACGCTCCAAACAAATAGTAGCACTGCTTAGACTTTGGAGACTTAAATAAATCATCAAGTATGATATTCAATTTATTCATAACTGAATGATTTTTTCCTTTTCGTATTTTATTTTGCTTTTGCCTAATGCGTGACATATCCGCATAGTGTTGCGCTGTTTAACCGAATACTTTATGATGCCGTTTTTGTACCATCATTTTAATGGTTTTCATATTAAAATAATACTAATAAAAAGATTTAAGCTATTACCTGAATAATAAAGATCTCTAAATGCTATTTTTGGAAGACATTACCCAGCGAGCAACACTGTTCCGACTCAGACAAAAACTCATTATGAGATGTTGACGAGGATTTACAAAATGTCAATGTATTTACACAATAAAAGGCTAAATATAATTATAGCCTCAGGTATCCGTCCGACATTTTTATAAGCTGGAAATAAATGACCTGAACCAGTGCCAACACAATGCAGAAAAATAAATAAATAAATAAATAAATAAAAGTTTGGAAACTCACCATCTTCAGGGTCGATTATCTCCACCGTAGCTGTCTGGGGGAACTCGAGCGCCCCCATTACAGGCTCAGACAGAACAATCTGGAAGGTTTCCGTCTGTTCGTACAGGTGGTCACCGAGGATCCGGACCTTCCAAGTGGCAGTGGTCTGGCCCGGGTTGAACTGGACCTGCTTCTGGGCTTTGCCACGGAAATCTTTGTCTTTCTCTGCTGTGCCGTCTTTGGTTCCGATACCTTTGGAGTGGAAAAAGGTTGGCATGAATGAGAACCAAGGTCGAAGAAATGAGAAATGTTTTACTGCGACAGGCTGCAAAGTGCCTTAAGATACCATTTAAAAACCGGTTGTTTATGTAACAGCCTCGGCAGCGACCTCATTTCCCCTCTCGTCTGTTCCAGCCATCACCAGTATACTAATCACCATCCTGATCATCTGACATCATCTGCACCTGTTTCTCACCTGTTCATGCCTTAAGATGTTTGAAACAACCTCTAAAACTGTTCAGGTACAGGGAATGGACTGAAAACGAGAGCCAAAAAAAAAAAAAAAAAACCTCCTTCAGGAAGCCTGGAGAACTCTTCCTCAAGAGTACATAAAAAATACAAGAACATCTGTCTCTTTGCAAGCAAAATATGAAGAAATGATGGGAGGCTCAAGACTTTTGCACAGCACTGCAGTTAAACAAAATGATTGCTGAGAGCTTCTGGCCAAACCTCCAGTACCTAAAATGAAATGAGCTGTATTTGAACGTGACTGTCCACTGGGGTTTGGTGGACATGGACGACTGACAAAGGCTTCATGGTGCCAGCTGGATCATTGCGGGGCTGCCAAGCTTTCTTTGACAGCTGGCAAGACCATACACAGCATGGGCACCGTGGTAATTAAACCAGTTGCCTAGCCTACAGCAACGGTCACAACACAAGCGAGTAAACAGAAGCAACTTGAAAGTATAATAAATTAACAGCATATATTAGACTCGGGTCTTTCTGTTGGAGATGAATTCATAAGGACAGAAGGTGGGAAGAAGAGAGAGTTGCTAAAGTAAAGAGAGACAAAATCTAGGAGGCGTACCGATACGCTACTGCACACATGGAGAATTTGGACTCGTAAAAAAAAATTAAATAAAGGAGAACCTGTACTTTGAAGAAAAAGGGGGGAAAAAATGCTTTGATATGGAAAAAAAAAAAACCCGACATGGGAGAGAGGATGAGTCCTGCCTCTGTCTGCCCACACACGTGCCTGGATAAAACTAAATTAGCCCAACAGGGCCTGAAAAAAGGGCAGTCTTCTGTTTGAAGAGAAAGAGGAAATGACTGCTTTCAAATTATATCTTCTTCACAGCAGGAGAACTTCAGAGGAGCAAGCAACAGGTCGATGAAGTGTTGGAATAAATTTTTTTTTTTCAAAAACTGTGGTCTCACTTTCAGAGTGCTGGAGTGAATTATCAGCAGGTGAATCGAACCTTGTGAGAACAAGTGGTGGTCCACCTGCGCAGGTGCTAGAGGTGAGACTCGAGCCTGCTTCAGGAACCGGTTGTTATTTTCTCACAGCTGGATGCGAAGCTTCGGCTCTCCACGACCACCCAAATTGAGATTTAATTGGGGTAGTTGCGCAGACTTTAGAAAGAGCCTTGGTGTTTCATTTGATCAGTTTGCACTTCAGAGGTTAAGACCTTTCATCTCAAACTCTTTCAACTTTCCCTGAATAAACATTCCCACTACTATCCTGGCTCATTATTCGAAAATTATCCAGTAAGGATAAAAGAAGTCCGTTTTTCTCATCCATGCTTTGGAGACTTTAAAAGCGGGCTTGTAACCCTGCAGACTTTTTATTAGCTTTTAAATATTAATCCCTAAAACCAAGAACTAACTAAACCCACTTTCAGTTTTGGATTTGGTTTGTGAGTTTTGCTTTCGAAACCGGAAACGTGGTGGCTCTAGCTAGTGACCAGAAGGTGTTGAGTTCAAGCCCTAGTAGCGAGCCCTTAACTCTTTCTGCTACAAGCGGGATGCATCATGGCAAACCTTGTACTATGAGTTAGTATATATATTATACTCTATACCATACTGTATACTCTTTAAGCTCTTCAACAAAACGTATCTTCTATACTGAGTCAGTCTCTGAAAAAAAAAAAAAAAACAACTCAGCCTTCAAACAATTCTCTAGAGCAGCAAAACCCTAAAGAGTACCAATGGTGCTACAGTAGCTGGAGGCTTTAACTTTCTTTTAGATCCAAACCAAAACAAATCAGAAACCTGAGCAGGAGCATCAGCAGCCAGATTTTGTCAGGTCAAAGCTGACAAGCGTAAGCTGCTCTCCAAACCCTGAAAGATTCATCTAATGAGCAAAAGATGTTTTTTTTTTTTTCTTTCTTTTTTTTGCTCAAGATTCTCACGTAAGATGCTCTTTTCCAGAGGGAACCAGAGTGTTCAGCTACTGTACCTTTTAAACCGACTTTCTCCGTCTGCCCTAGAACCTTAGGTTGTTAACATTGCCTCACACGGGGGACACGCTGCTTAGCGCTCCCTTTCATTTACAGTTGAACTTTCAGCGCTTCATTACTGATTCTGTAAAACTGTAAAATAGCTCCGGTTTCAGGGGAGGGAAAAAAAGAAAGAAGAAAAGTTATTTGTGCCATTTAAATGTAACAAACGGGATATTAAATCTTGCGCCATCTCGGTTTACTCCGAATGGTAGAAAATGTCACATACTCGCGTGTTTTCCCCGAAAAAGAAATCACTGAATGCGTCTAATTCTACTGTACACTTCTCATAGGGAACAGAATATGTACAACACTTTAACTGTTGCCATTACTATAATGAGGAGAGAACTGGAGAAATTAATCAGCACTGAGGCTATTTTTGCCAACCGAGCATCTGGCGTCTTGTCTTGTTTAAAGTCAATATACCACTCCTTTAAACATTGCCTGGCAATTTAAATCACACATTCACATTTGGTAATTAGGGAAATGAGATAGAGAATGAGTTCACTAATGGCTTAATCCTGCCCTCTGTCCTTTCCCCTACCATCGATGATTCTAGTAAACCCCTAGGGGAGGCGAGCCCTGAGCAAACCGACTGACCAACAGCAGCTCAAAAGAGCTCAGGGAATTGATGAGAGCATAAAAAAAAATGGCATTTCATGACTTTCAGGTCTTTAAGTCGGTAACCTTTTATAATAAGCCATTGCACTTTCTTTCAGTAGAGGGAAAAAGATGAGTTCTTTGGACTGTCCTCCCGGAGGGGGGGGGGGGTGGGGGGGGTCTCGGAGGTTTCAAACAGGAACTGTTTATAAAGCTTAAAACATTAAACACCCAAAGAACTCATTCATATATACTGTATATGAAACCCATATAAAATGAGTTTTAAAATTTTAATCCATTGCTCAAGTTGTTGCCGTATTTACTGTAGACCAACAAATTGAGTTTATTATAAAACCTTATACTAAATGTCCA
Source organism: Clarias macrocephalus (assembly GCA_011419295.1). Classification (NCBI taxonomy): domain Eukaryota; kingdom Metazoa; phylum Chordata; class Actinopteri; order Siluriformes; family Clariidae; genus Clarias; species Clarias macrocephalus. The sequence continues at coordinate 48,413 of JAAGKR010001306.1, forward strand.
TTATAATGTATTATACTGCTGAAAAGGCATTCAATTGTTGATGAGAAGGGAAAAAGAAATAAGCTGGATTTAACTAAGCAAATAAGTAAAAGCCTTCCGATGGATATTTACTGCACTGATTAATATGGTTCAGCTGGTAACAAGTTATTTAACCCTAACTGGTGCAGTGAGTAGCATCTTCTTTCTTAAACAATTATATCCCGTGGTCATGGCAACAAGACACTCAAGTGAAATCAAATCATTAAAAAAAAAAAAAAAAAAAACAGTAGAACTCTAGGCTATATTTAATAGTGAACGTTAACGCATTTCCACACACACAATGCAAAGAGAACAAAGGATTGGGATTAAACAGTTGTGTGGCATTAATGAAAGGACTTATCAGCAGGGTTAATCAGAAAAAAGGCTTTGATTTTCTAGGGACAATAAACAATGAACTGTGAAGCGTTGGAAAAAGGTCATGTGGTGTAACAAGTGCAGATTTAACCCGTTCCAGGGTGATGGGTTAATCAGGGCAAGATCATGCCTAGTGCCTCCTGTAAAAGCCTCTGGGGCCAGTGTTATGATCTGCGTTGCTTCCATTGGTCAGCTGATGACCAAGTTTTTCCATCAGTGGATTTTTTTCTCCCATGTTGCTTGGGCATATAACCAGATGAACATGTTAGACTCAAATTACTATGAAAGAGTAGTTTAGGGATCATGAAACATTTTTATACATGGATTGGCAACCACAGAGTCCAGACTTATGTTTTATTGAGAATCTTTGCGATGTGTTGATGAAGGTTTTACACAGCTGTCCAGCTCTCCCATCATCAATACAAAAACTTGGAAACACACAAATGAATGTGACTGTGGATAAACTCTTGCATGGATGGAAGCTTATCAAAATGATGGCTCGGCCATTTTTAAAGGAAAAGGTGGTGTAATGCAATAATAGTGTGTGACTTTGTCTTTTACCTGGGCAGGGTATAATACATTAAATGACAAATACCAAATAATGCATCAATCAATCAATCAATCAATCAATCAATCAATCAATCAATCAATCAATCAATCAATCAATCAGGTCTAGACACTCCTAACAGAACTCTATTCCATATCAACAAATATATATTTCTTTTTTAAATTACTTTAGAAATGTATTTATCATCCGATGTAGATTATATTTAAATATAACTCATGTTTCATTTGGAACTACTGTCAGATATGTGCTTGTACTGAACAATTCTTAAAAAATTAAATAAATAAATAAGTCCTATGGTATACCATTCATGATGTATATACTTCTTATTTATAATGATGTGCAAAATGACTTATGGATGCAATAAAACATTATTTTAAAGTGCTCCAGAAAGTAAGCTGACAACTATTAAAACCACAAATACATGATTCCACTTACTGATGAACGAGGTCTCGCCGAGGTAACCCCTCCGCCTCAAAACCACCTCCAAGAACTTGGCCTCTTCATCCACCACGTAATACTCCTTCTCCAGGGAGATCCAAGCCCAGGTCAGCCTGAACTGTTGGTTCTTCAGCTTGTTTCCTCCTGCACACAACCACAATCATACTTGATTTCATGCTGACACTATTCTTGTTACACTAATCAGGAACTGATGCGAAAAAAAAAAAAGAAAAAAAAAAAGAAGCTCCTCAGGGCGTACTGCAATTAGAGCAAAGGACTGTGATGAATCAGTCATTACAGGAACTGACAACCAGCAGGAAAAAAAAGAAAAAAAGAAATAACATTTTGGATAATGTAGTGCTTTTAATCTCGCAGGAAGTTCTGTTAAAATGTTCTAAACTCAAGTTGAGTGTCTAATATTAGGTTAGTTTAGCTAAATCTTGTCATGATGGTCCAAAAGGCTTGGGTAAGTTTTAAAAGGACTTACTTTTTCCATATACCGTATACAGGCTATAAACCCCCCCCCCCCCCCCACACAGAAAATAAATAAATAAATAAATAAATGCTAAGAATGTGTAAAAGTCAAATAAAATGTTTTCACTCCACATATTGCTCATATTCTTTTCATTGATTCATGCTAAAGACACAAAAAAGGCAAAAAAAAAAAAAAAAAAGTACAAAGTCATATGAAACCTTTAGACCCCACTGTACATCTGTTCTGTAATGTAATTAGACAACAAAGCACGGATCAGACACAAAGTCTATACACTAAAATTCCCCTGCGCACCACACCTTACTTTAATATCAACTGATTGCTTTGATCTTTATTATTATACAGTCTGTGGCTGCACAAGTTGCTCTTGATCGTCAGCAGGTTACATGACTAAATATACCCTCGCCGGCCAGTTCATTAGGCGCACCTTGCTAGTACTGGGTTGGAACCCGTTTTTTTTTTTTTTTTATTTTTTGCCTTCAGAACTGCCTTAATTCTTTGTGGCACAGATTCAAGAAGGTGCTGGAGACGTTCCTTAGAGCTCATCATGCAGTTGCTGCAGATGTGTTGGCTCAGTTCGCTGTTTATAGCTGACAGGAGTGGGACCCGTTGCGGTCGTCTGCCGCTCTAGTCCATCTGCTTCGAAGTTCGACGTGTTGTGCGTTCAAAGATGCACTTCGGGAAAACCTTGGTTGCAATGAGATGATATTTGAGTTACTGTTGCCTTTCTATCAAGTCAAACTAGTCAGCCATTCGTCTCTAATCTCTGGCACCAACAAGGCATTTTCACCCAGAGAACTGCCACTCACTGGATATTTACTCTCTTGCAGAACATTCTCTGCGAACCCTAAAGATGTTGGGTTGGGTGTGAAAATCCCAGTGGATCAGCAGTTTCGGAAATATTCCGACCGAGCCGTGTCATGTTCAAGGTCGCATAAATTACTTTTCTTCTGATACTTGGGTTGAACTTTAGCAGATGATCTAGACCATGTCTACATGCCTAAATGCATTGAGATGATCTCATGTGATTGGCTGGTTAGATACCTTCAAACTGGTGTACCGAATAAAGTGCTGGTGAGTGCATGTCAGCTGTAACTGTTCTAGCATCGCATCTCTGATGAGTCCATGTGTTATTCAAACTTCAAAACCGGCAGTTAGTTTGGTTTCGAATCGATTTTTTATGGAAGACAGCAAAAAGATTGAGCGCATCCTGGAGTTCCTACTTATACTGAAGAATTTCCCAGAGGATATCATGCAAGCTTTACCAACGTATTGATTTGGACGGGACCCAGGATTATTTCTACTGCTCATTTTCCACAAATTGGACAGGACTAAAATCCAAGGGATACTCTGACAATAATCCTGTCACCCCAGATAAACACTAATCCACTCCAAATAGAATAGGGTCAATGAAAAAACCCACTTAGGAATAAAAGGAGGAATCCACTTGAGTGAGAAAAGAGAGATCACGAGGAGAAGGGGAACAGAGATTGGTGGACGCTAAATGAGTGTCTCTTCTGGATACACTGTTCCAGGCTATCAGTGGACCGTAGACTGAGAGTTTGGCAGCACTACACAGGCACTAACCTCACAGCAATCTCCCCATGTCCTCCCCTCGGTTGTCATGCTCGGTAAACCAGTCACGTCTCACTATGTCCATTTCCCTTTCATGAAAAGGGCGAGGCACAGACGTTCACCCTGCCGTGTCTGGGTGTTTTAATGTTTGTGTCTGTGTCTGTGTGTGTGTGCATAAATACTGCCTGATAGCACCTGTTCATGGCTGCTTTATGCGGCCAGATTGACTACCTACTGGGAATTCACTTTTGGGAACAAATAAAAAAAGCTGCTCATGACACAGAGAGTACGTGTTGACAAATGTCCACAGCACATGGACAGAACAAAACATGGCATGGATATAACACCAGAAGCGCATCAGCAATGAAACAACATCCTAAGTAAGACACATGCATTTCCCAATCAACTTAAGCTGATGTCCTCGTTGCTTGACAGCTTTGGGAGAGGATCTTCGATCGAAGCTGCTCAACAAATCCGTGACTGAGGTGATCAAACCCGAGCTGGTATGAGAAAAGATCTCATGAATGATGAGAAAAAAGGAGCTCGATAATACTCCCCCAGTCGGACAACAGAAAAAGCGTGACTGCTAAAAGGTTCAGGAGAAGAGGGGAAACTACCTGGCTTACCTTCAAAAGTCTGTTATTTGTAGAATAATTGCTTTCGTCAACATGCTTTTGATGAAAGAGACTTCGAGATTTTTATACTACACGAATACAATGATTTTTCAAATGGTTCATTGGTTGCTGTCAGACGTGCAGAATGTAAAAGAAATTGCATTGAAAAGTAGATTGTGTGGCGGTCTGGGAAATCCTGACATATGTCTCTGTGCCTGGATTCAAACACACAACCGACAATTACAAATAAACCAGGGCTGAGCGTTTCTTTTTTACCCTCCACATTAACATATTTTGACCTCCACTTCAACAAAAGAAAAAAAGTGGCGCTGGCGACAGGGTGGCGCCTTGAACCTCCAGTTTTCCTTTCCGCCTCAGGGTCTGTGTGCATGGAGTTTCCATGTTCTACCCGTGCTTGGTGGGTTTCCTCCGGGTACTCCGGTTTCCTCCCACGGTCCAAAGACATGCAGATTAGGCTAACTACCATTCCCAAATTGTCCGTAGTGTGTCCAGTACATGTGTGTGTGTATCCACTTGAGTGAGAAAATTAGAGATCACGAGTAGAAGGGGAACAGAGATTGGTGGACGCTAAATGAGTGTCTCTTCTGGATAGATACAATCCTGCAACGGATTGGCATCCCATCCAGGGTGTACCCGACCTCGCGCGCTAAGTGTCCTGGGATAGGCCCCCTTGACCATGTATACAGGCTAAAGTGGAATAGACGGTGAGTATTCAGTGGTAAAAGTAGTTTTAAATTCTTACTATGTTGCAAAAGGTAAGCAGAATTAAAGGAACCTATAAATAAGCTAACAATGTTCTGGAGTTCCCAAAAAACATAAATGCACTATGTGTAATCCCTCGTTCCACATACCAAGTAGTGCCCTTGTTCAATTGCAGGAGAGGGATTTGGGATTCAACCAAGTTTTGTTGTCGTGTCGACGTGACTCATAAACCTATCAGTGTACTAGCAGAATTTTATGCTCACTCTAACTAGTTAGCAATCGGAGACGTTTCGGAACGACTCGGAAGCAATTATTAAGGAGACAAATTGTTTACGATGACATAACGTTGTCAGATGCGTTTTCTTCGTGAAAGAGACTCCGTGGCTGGTTTTGAAAGTGCTTAGTTTTTTTGCCAGGCAGTTTCTCTCCAATCTTTTTCAATAGTACGGAGAGTACCGACCTACTTTTACACATGAGTATATCGCATCCAAAATGACATCTGAACATTCTAAAACTGATTTTCCTATACTATCTTACATACTGTATGTTCCAGGCCACATTCCAGCCAATCATGTTGCATAAAAAGAAGTTTAAAAGAGTTTTCAGTCTTTTAGAAGTCTAAAATCTTACTACCTAAAACCGTCTTTACGTTGTATGAAATCCAGCCTGATTTTGCAGGTCGCAGGTGCAATCACTTAGCGTAATGGATAATCCCGGGCTGGGAGATGAGTTTGGTTGTCTTCGAATGCATAATGTGATGTCCTCAATGGTGACTGATTTAGAGCAGCTGTGAGCGAAAACAGCCGACGACAACATTCTGGCAGTGTCAAAAAAAAATCAAATAAATCAAATAAAAATACACCCTTCTGCTTAAAATAACAGCGCTGCTTCCGTAATGTTCAGGTGATTTTAAATGTATTTTTTCAATAAATTCTCAACCAGTTGTTTTGAAATTCAAAGATTTATGATCTATGCTTAGGATATATATATTTTTTTTGTGGTGGAAAATAATTATTGGTAATAAGGAAACATCAAGTCAAGCACGGATTTAGGTTATTTCCCTGTATTAACACATGAAACACACATCATTTTCTCTTTTTTTAATATATGTATAAAGAAAATTTATATATATATATATATATATATATATATATATATATATATATAATATATAAATAAAAATGCCTTTTTTGGTCTACACCATATTATACTCTTTCCACTCTTTCCGTAGTCCCCATTCTGTCTTTATAGCATCTGATCTCAGTTAGATCTTGACAGAACACAAAAGGAATGTGACAGAAGATGAATAAAAGCTTAAAAGGATTTAGTTAGCAGACTCTGTTCATGGAGTTTATGGACTGTGGTGACAACATGAAACCATTATACTTTGCATAATTTTCGAAGAGATACAAATCCGTGCCGTGTTGCTGCGCACCCGATATGACCGTAAATTTTTTTTTTTTATCATTTAATCTGATATGATTGGCAAATTATCAATGTTGTGATCATCACATATTGTAGTGTAATGCAATAACGACACAAAGAGAGCTGGAATCTCGTATCGTCTCCCCAGCTTCCCTCACTTGATTGATTATCTTACACGCTCGAAGAAAAAACACGACCTATTGCGTAATATACAGTACTCGCATCACCGGATCAATTTGGCACCGGATCATCAGATCGACTGGTGGTCATCATTAAAAGAGAGAAGAATGCATACTTGCACACTTTTAAAACAAGAAAATGAATGACACAAATTGTAGACGGCCGGAAAATGGCTTTTGAGTTTCCAGAGCATAGACATGTACAGTAAAAATGAGATTTGAGACCTTTTGACCTCTAAAAGAGTTCATGTCCTGGTTACACAATATAAATTCTAGAAACCTTCAATGAGACTAAACACTTCTCGATTAAACAGTTCCACATGGATAAGTCCACATCTTCATATAAAGTGCTGAATCGAACTTGGCCAAGGCAGAAATATACAGTACTTAGTAGCTGAGAGGTATACGAGTACAAGTTTATGCTGTGTGTCCTTTAAATCAGGGCAGCCACCTCTACAAACAGACCCTAGATAAATTCCTTATAAAGGCAACGTCTCCACTGTAGATGTGCCATTCAGTACGTCAGGACTGGATGAACTCATGCTGCCTGGGTCTCTCTCTCAGGGGCTTCGGTATCCCTTAAAGCTCTTCTATGAGTATTTATGAGCTGAAAGACAGCGTTCACCTTAAAATACACACACTGGATAGTGAACGGCCGTTTATAGGTGTCTTGTTTGCGAAATCTAAACACTGATTAGACAGGAGGGTGAAATGTATAAACAAGGTTTGAAGGTGGACCGCATGGCCTTCGTCTATAAAATCAGCTTCTACGATGGCAGTGTTTTATGTTTTATGGTCGTATGTACGTAACCAAGGATGGGTTCAAGTATTTATTCAGTCTCACAGCTGGAGAGTCGTCAGAAAGGACAAGGAAAAAAAAAAAAACGCAAGGGATAAAGCTCTATACCGTATGGCACGTTTTAATGCATTATTTATTGTGGACAAATTATGGAATTTTAATATTAAAAACCTGATCCTACACTATTATTTTTTAAACCTGATTCATTAGTAGGTGTTGATTGAATTTGTTTAACAGTAAATTCTTTACATTTCCTCAAAGCACAGGTTTATAGTAGTTGATTATTCTTTATTGTTTCTATAGTAACAACTAATATACAGAGGCTTGTATGGTGGATACTGCACATAAGACATAAGGCATAATACGGATGAGGAGCATTCAAGTCTTGTGATGAAATTCCTAGTGAATTATGAACGGTGCCAACATTTTAAAGAAAGCCGTAAGGACTGAGAATGATAATCCCGACCGAGATCAGTGTAGTCGTTCCCGTGATAGATGATTCTGATAGATGACACATCTGTCTGTACAGATGTGGAACAGTACAAACAATCACTTATGAACACCACTTGCACGGTATAAAAATCCATCTGGGAGTTATTGCGACATCCCCGTACAGTCCTGACCTCGGTCCAAGCCGAGTTCCTTGGAGGCCAGAATTACAACATTACGGAGAGTCCGAAAACTTTCCACCTTGATGGCGTCCAAGCACTAGTGAAACACTGCGATAAGTGCATTAGTGTAGCGGGGGATTATATAGAGAAATAAAAGGAGTGTTTTTACTCTGTTATTCTGTGCAGTCAAAAGTCCTGGTTTGACTTGAACACCCTTTCAATGATTTGCTGGTGCAATATTGCTTCTTTTAAAATGTTCTTCCATACGTAAGTAATATCATAATAGTGAACCTTTGGACTCTACTAGACGAGTGCATGACATTAACACCCCTCGTATTTAACGGAGTAAAAAAAAAAAGGAAACGTTTTAATAAATGTAAGAAAAACAAACAAACAAAAAAAAAAACAAAAAAGAAAAATTTACCTACTTCTGGCTATGCATACTGTATCATGAGAAAATAATAAACTTCTGGGCAATGAGAGGAATCCCTTTACAAATTGCACCACATTACACTATAATTTTTCTTCTTACTGGTCCCACATTTTATTATTTTCATCAAGAAAATTACATTGCACAAGAGATTACATGTAGAAATTAGTAAATAGCCAAGTGTGGGGCGAAACATTTTGTTCCCTGATGTAACACTTACATAAAGTAAACAGTATTACTCAAGAAACTCTGCAGAAATGCTTTAGGCACAAAGTTCTTAGTTTCCCAGGTTGCTGCTGCAATAAGTGCCGAATCTCAGACACACTTCAAAGGGCATTGAGGGGTAGAGAGGTGGAGGGCGGAAAAAACAAACAAAAAACGTCGCCAAGTTAATATATAACCTGGGGTTAATTTCCTAAGCAGGACTTATTGCTTATTGTCAATCACATCTAGCATTTTTCCAAATCTCCCACGCGTGACCGGAAAGGGAATAAAACAAACTTCCATTGTGTTTCCTCCTTGACAGATCGGTTGATGAATGACTCTCCTATTAATCGCTATAAAAAGGTCTACTCAATTCAGTAACAGCTCAGACGCCTAGCCGGCGTCAGTCACTTTACCATTTGCCATTCCTTTAAACCTGTCACAGGATGACAGCACTGTGTGTAGGCACTGAATAACTTCACAGCTCATGTAATCCAACACTTATTTCAAAGTTTTACGAAAATAGAATAATGTGGAAGTAATGAACAAGAACATGACCTCTTTCACACGTTCTGCACCGAGGTACTTGGCTAGATAATATCACGATATATCATAAAATCAATATTATGATATATTATAAAATCCAACCTTGCGTTTGAAAATCACGCTAAAAACTATTTGGTCTTGAAATGCTTTCTCGAGTGTACAGTACGCCACCACTGAATTCCCAGTCACTCATCAGACATGAGAGTCTACTCTGGTTCTGGAATGCTGATTACATGGACATGGGCTTGTGATGGGTTTGATGAGTTATGAATAGAAGCAGTGCCAGGTTATTGCCTTGTCTCCTCTCTAAGCCTAAGATGCCCTTATTTGGTGGTGAGGGTCCTCAGTACTTGCTAGTCCCAGACAGACAGACAGACAGACAGACAGACAGACAGACCCACTTGTGTTTTCTGCCAAGAACTGGCCTGGGAGTTATCAATGTTGGTAACAGGGATATCGACAAGTCGAACCAGAAATCAGTGTCTTCAGTCTAAATGGATACAGCACAGGATGTTTTTTGTGTTTGTCCTTTTACCTATTTTTGTGTCGGTTATTATATTTGGGGTAGCTCACTGGTTAAAGCATTGGACTGCTAATCAGAAGGTTCCAGGTTCGAATCCTAACACCACCAACTTGCCACTGTTGCACCCTTGAGTAATGCCTTTAACCCTCAAATGTTCACATATATGATGAGAGTGCTTTGGATAAGGGCGTCTGCCAAATGCTGTAAGACCTCATTTAACAGGAGACCCTCCCTGGCTCAGTGCTCAGTTATGTTCATTTCTCCCCAGCACTAGGTCACGTTTTTAAGAACTACAGTAAATAAGGTAGTGGCTAACTGCTTACACAGCCTTCTTCTGCTCTTAGTTGGGTTTAATTTTTTATAACGCTACACTGTATATTGATGAGGCATCGGTGGCTCAGTGGTAGGTTTCATGTCCACCATGCGGAAGGACCAAGTTTAATTTCAACCCAATACCCAGACCCCAGCCACCGGATGCAGTGCCGGTCCCAAGCCTGGGAGAAATGGGAGGGTTGTGTCAGCATGGACATCCGGCGTAAAGCCTGTGCCAGAGTTATTGTGCGGACCGGTCGGTCTGCTGCAGCGACCCTTCAATGGGAGCAGCCGAAAAAACCAACAACAACTGTATCATGAGGATGTTATGGTGGATTAATGCACTTACATATATTATTCCCGTCAGAAATGCAAGAGGGAAAAAAAATAAAAGAAGAGAAATGCTGAAAAAAAGTAAAAAAAAAAAAAATAATAAAATACAGTAATTTCCTTAAAGTTGTATTAGGGGGCAGCTCATTTAAAGCCATAGACACAGAAATGGAAACTTTGGACAAGGAGTGAAAGAGAATGCATGATCTGAGGTGCATTTCACTTTGAAAATGAACAGACAAATTTCACAGACCTGTAAGACACTAGAAGTCTTGTGCAAAAGAGAGAATAATATTTAACACTTATCTAATATTTGGTTGTTAATGTTGTTTTATTTCATTTTTTCTTAGAATTCCCCATGAGAAATTAGCAGCTGTTTAATAGTTTGATGCTACATGGGAACCTGGCATCTCTCTTTTCTGGCACCTACGTGGTGGAATAAACTTCCCCATGATGCCGGAACCCTGAACTGCTGAATCACTGCCAGGCTTCAAATGAAGTCTAAAGCCCTACCTCTTACTGAAGTACTTACATCAGCCCTCTAATTAAAACGAAGAGTCTGGTCTGTGTGACTTTGTCTTTCTCACTACATGACGATCCAAGCAGAGTTTTTACGCTGATGGTGTTCTTTATCCCTGACCCGGTGAATCAGGATGTACTTACTGATAGGCTTTAAATGACTTCTCTACTGTACGTCTGACTGGATCAGAACGCCGAAATTCCAAACGCCATAAATGTTTTGCTGGCGAAATTCGACCAGCAATTCATAGGTTCAAAATGAAAATGAACACAAACGTACGTATATACTGTAAAAACGGTCAGGCTTGAAGCATTTTCCAGCAAAGTTTAACATCATATAGCTAGAAAGCCAACACGAGTATTGGGGATACGCTGGTGCAATCTCAAAGCTCCAGAATGCAATTCTGCTATAAGACTGCGGAGATTTACCTCGGCTGGTTAACGGTAAACAAGACGCCTAGCGAAGTTGACAGTGGTATTAGCATGAAAGTTGAAGCTTTGGAAGCTGAGCTGTTTGATGATGAGGCTCAGGAACCAAAGCGATGTACTGTACGTGTACTTCAGCATGTACTGTAGGCAAACTGCATTTTGCGGAATGCAGGAACGTGTTAACGGAAGTGAAATGAGGCCGACATGGTAATGAAGGAATTTTAAAACTCCGCTGTGAATCGTAAAAAAATAAATGTCTGTTCGCGTTCACGTTGTTCAAGATGACGTCTTACTTAAAGGTTTCTTAATCTACAGTATCTGGCTGATGGACGACGAGGGGGACTAGACAGTATATGAAACATGTTGAGACCTCTTCCTGTCTATTATTGGCACACTGCAGGTAGGCAAATTTAAGAATTTTTGCACAATAGAATCACTACCTGAGTGTTCCTGCTACAGGTCTTAATGGAATGTCTGCATATACTGTATATACAGATATGTGGGTGGATTTTGATAAGAGGGACGTATTGCACAAAACCTAAATAACAATAACAATAATTAGTACTTTATTAATCCCAAAGGGAAATTAATTTTCACATATCCCTGTTAGGAAGCTGGGGTCAGGGCACAGGGTCAGTCAGGAGGTAGGGATTAAGGCGGATCTTGCTCAAGGGCTCAACTGGGTGACAACGTGGCAGTGCTGGGACTCAAACCCCCGATCAGAAACACATTAACCTATAGCCTTAACTGTTTGAGTCACCACTGACCCCCCCTCCCAATTTATGTTAAACCTTGTTACACCAAAAGCGATGCTGATGCTGATGATGTCATTCTGTTATCCTGGGTGACAGAATGACAACGATATATACCGCAACAGACAAGTCCTCAATAAAGATAAAAAACTGAAATTGATCGATAGGATGGCTGATTATGGATTAGGATACTGCCGGTGTGGCTCAGTTCCGGGGCCGTATCATTCGAAGGACACATCTGAAGCCGACTATGTCTTAGGATCACGACTAAGTCCGTCACGGCCATTGTGTGTAATGGTGTACAGTATTGACCAAATGACCAGAAGAGGTGATGGTAGATGCAGGAGCCAGGGATATAAAACATAAATACATTATAAAAAAATAATAATAAATAAATAAATAAATAAATATATATATATATATATATATATATATATATATATATATATATATATATATATATATATATTATTTAAATAAACATTTTAAAAATGATTTAAAAAAGGAGATTTACGTGCAATCTGGCCTGTGAAGATTTAAAAAAAAAAAAGTGTTACACGACATTAACCAGCAGCAGTTCAGCTCCTTTGGGCAGACCATCTCATTGCGGTTCAGCCTTCATGGTGGACGCAGTGAGTGGAGACTGCGTACTCATTGGTGCCTGAAATGAGACACACCCAATAACGGAAGCGGTGTGGGTCATGCAGAAAATAGAGGACGGAACCGTCACGGTATGGCAATGTTTTTGTGCTCTGGCCGAGATCAGAGCACGGACGTGTAGGAGAAGAGTTCCGACCAAAAAAGGGACTAATTTTTCACTCATAACACTGAATTGATGAAGTTTATATTTGTAATATTTATTGGATCTTATTGACGTTAGAGCAACATACCAGTTGTTTTTACTTCCTTCCTTTACTTAATGTGGTTCAAGATAAGATCATTATCTTTATTCAGAATGAAGCCGAGTACCTCTCCAGCCTTGTGTGCCCTGATTAAAAAACAAAATAAAGTGCTTTAATTAAATCCTTTTTTTCCTCCTGCTTAGTTAAAAAAAAAAAAAGTTTTAATAGCTTTTTAAAAATGATCAATAATTATTGATATCAGATAAAATGGAAAATCATTGATATTTTTTTGCCATATCGCCCAGCCCTTTGTGCGGCACACTATAACCGCGCCACGCTGCTCTAAGGTAGCGTTTTTTATTTATTCATGTTCGTTCACTGGTATAAAAATATAATGTGCAAATATCCACACTGACAGATTGTGATCCCAGCTGCAATGCATGTTCATAAACTTCATTAACCCAGTGAGAGTCACAGCTCGAACTGTCACGAAGGTTGAATTTTAACTGGCGTCAGAGTGCAAGCTGCTACTGCAGGGTGCCGGGCTACAGGCTATAACACTGAGCTGTCATTCAGTACCGCTTTTGTGTCTATTTAATATTTACATTCTTAATTCCTCTATATTATGTCTATCAAAACCCATAAGCGAATGCGTCAGTGGTATCGGGAAAGCAGGTTTGATTGAAGAAGGAAAGTGGTACATAATTACACACTATGAGACGTGATGAAATGAATATCCAATCATTAACGCTTACAAAAATATCCAGATATTAAAATTAAGCGACTGTTCCGCATATCAGACCACTGCTTATGTCACGACACTCTGATCGCTTCGACATCCGGTTCATTTTATTCGTGATTTCTCGCTTTCATAGCAGCGGCAGCCTGAACCACTTTAACAGAAAACTCGAGCGTCCCATCATCTCTGCTTGTTGTTTTCTGTTTGCCTCGTGCTAGCATTACGGCCTGGAGAACATCTTTCTTTTCTTCAAACCCTTTCATCATGACTGCTGCTGCTGCTGCTGCTGCTGTTATTTGAAAGGTTTACCAGCTTTGTTACGAAAGTGGCTTCAAAACGGGCTTTGTAGAAAAACAAGCCTCCAACCCTGGAAACCTCAACCCTGGAAACCGTTCAGGTGTTCCAGCAATCGTTAGTTACACTAAACGTCGGTTGCCAGCATAGGTGGAGGTAGAGGTTAGTACGGTCTACAATAATACAATAATAGAATAGAGAGCAGCTGCCTGACAAAACCAACATTCGGAACAAGACATGGAAGCGCTTTCAGCAGGAATACACATCTGATAACGCTGTCAGCTTAAACAACTACTTCTAAGTCGTTCCAAATCGCAGCTGAACCGTCCGCTTTGTTCTGTTCGCGGCTAACACGAGCTACAAAGCTAACTAGCTTCGACCACAAGGCTGAATCCCTCCCAAATCCCTCTCTTATCCATGATCAAGGGCACCACCTGGTGTGTTGAACAAGGGTACATGGGTTCCATTTATTCCCATTCTATTTGGGATTTAACCCAGGAGCCCAGAGCAGACTGGAACTAAAGTAAATCTCATCTGTTTCTCAGAATTGTCCACAACCTCCAAGGTTAATTCTCCTCACTTTTTGGCTACTGTTAATTACAACAGCTGTCAGTCGCCAGCTCCGCCAGGTCGCGCGGTATGTCAGTTCCCGCCAGTCGCAGAAGGAGGCTGCTTCGCCCTCATACCTCAGAGCCGTTCTGATATTCAGTACAACATCGATCCCTCCTGTGTGAAAGTGCTCTAGCAGTGTGATTAGGGGGCCAAGTACCAAACATCCCGTAATATGTTTCTTTGCTAGGATTTTTATTACTATTATTATTATTATTATTATTATTATTATTATTGATTATGCAGCCCAAACAATAAGTCTAAAACATGAAACCTGGTCAGTAGATAGTTGATGTTGTCCTGACTTGTGCCATAACAATAATTTGGTTTTATGAATTTTACACAATTCCTTCTGGACTTAAATTGGTGTAAATTGTAGAAATAAATTGGTGTCAAAATATTCAGCTTAATACTAAAAAAAAAAAAAAAAAACATGAGATTTCCATGAACGGTGGCTGCCACACAATAATCAACTCGACATACAATTAAATCAAAGCAGCCACACCTTATGGTCAGTTGTATGGTATATTGAAAGGTTTATTTAGGACAACACAGGACCAGTTTGGACCAGTTTGGGGCATTTCATTACATGATGACTGACTCAAGGCCACTTCTACTGCCTTACAGCAGGAATTACAGAAAGCATTAAAACAGATATTTTAACAAAAGAATTAATTAAAAAATATGAATGATGCAAGTATGCAGCTCCTGCTTGATTGAAATGAAACCCTGCCACCGTGCCAGGCCTTTGGACAACCTTATGTGTTTAGATTCTATGGTAGCATATGGAAAAATAGTTCTCTCCTCACCCATAAAGAAAAAAAAAATGATCCAAGGCAAAAGGCAAAACTAGGTCGTGGTGGGTCTGGCATCACGAAAATGGCATAAAGTAGCCCTAAAACAATTCAGCGTCCCCTAGTGGTACAGCGCGTCCCAGAAAAGTTCTCTCTTCATTAGCGATTCTTTAGTTCTTTTGTTGTTTAAAGCGTACTGCCAGCTTTAGCAACCTCAGCTTCAGACTTTTCGTCGGAACGGCTCTGGTGTCAGCTGTCACTAAAATGAACGTGGGGGGAAATTGGTATTGATAAATGCAGGCATTTACACAAACACACATCAAAATTTACGCCTTTTCAGCAGAATCCCATTCAGGCTATAATCCCATGTGTGCAAAATAATTCTGGAATCTTTTTTGTGTTTCTAAAAACAAAATGAAAAAAAAAAAAAGTGCTCCTTGTTGGAGAAAGCGAGTACGGAATTCACCAAGCTCCTGTTTCAGTATTGCATGTTTCCACGTGACCGGCTAAGGAAAAGAAAAGCCCATAGTGGATGTGTCTAAAGGTCAGACTCAGTTCTGGGTGTTTGCATCACGCTCCAGTGCTGGCACTTCCATCACATGATGATGGTGACGAGGATGATGATGATGATGCCATACCGCTCTCATTGGCTCAGCTCCACTCGCTCAGGCCAAGAATCCATAGGGGAAGCAATTAGCTCTTGAAACGATGGCATTCTGCTCGTCGCAAGAGCTTAAGATTCAGCATGCTTATTATTAGTCAAGTTATGTGACTCTAGCTGTGCACTTTCTAAAGAAGCCAAGGTAAAGCATGGTTAGTTATTGTTCTTAAGGATTCTTTAAAAAGAAAAAAAAAGGAAAATTCTGCAATGAATTCGGGTCACCTCAATCACGAAGATGAGAAGCTATATCTTTCTGTCATTGCTTCGCCTGAAATTGCTTACCTGGGCACTTTGGCGAATTGCTTAATCCTTAAAAAAAAGCCGCACACACAAAAAGTTTGTCAATTGACTCGTTATGCTAAAGATATATTTGGCTCTCGGACATGTTCTCAGCTCGTCTGGACAGTTCCGGAGATTCAAAGCCCTATAAATCACCTCTTGGTTCAGGGAGAAGTGGAGTGGTGACATCTCCCCAGGGTAGGGCTTTCATCTACGAAGGCTAGTGTTACTGTCAATTCCGCTCCCCTGTTTAAAACTTGCCCGCGAAAGAGGGAGAATTCATGAAGGTCAGCACTTTCGATATGCCTGGAGATCAGTGCCACGAAAGGACAGAAATCCTGCAGTTCAGAGCTTTAATCCCATTAGCATTAACTTCGGGCTAAATGCTGGGACTTACAGAATGACTTCATTTCTCTGTCCTGACAAATTTCTTAGCAAACGCATGCGTTATTTGCCCGACTGGTTCATAGGGAATTGCAGATTTGGATTTTTCAGATGTTTTAATTGATTGGTTGGAAAGTAAACAGAAATCAAGAAATGAACTGAAGTTTAACGGAGTTTTCCATTACGCCACACATAAGGCAGAGTAATTAAAAATTAATATATGCGCTGTTTGTTAACAGAAAGCTTGGAAGTTGGCGATGTTCTGTAAAAACATACAACATTCATTAATTAGCTTGGTATTTAATGTGGTGAAGCAAAAATGATTTCTCTCGCTCACTCACACACACAGAGAGAGAGAGAGAGAGAGAGAGAGAGAGAGAGAGAAATCTTCATGATGCTTTTGTGTCATGCTATAATATTGCTAAGAAACACATTATTTTCCCCTATTCTAAATTTGAAGTCCCTGACACTGAAAACCAAATTATTCCTAACACATAGAAAGAACAAAAGCAAGCGGTACACACAGAACTGAAGGACACACACTGTGTGTCCTTCCAAAACCTGGTGGTCTGTCCTCGTCCCTGACAGCACCACCCATAACACCCTCCCCCCACCCGCTCACTCAAAGAAGAGCCTGAATGGGCACAAATTATTCTAATGTAATCACGTTCATATTTGGGCATTGTGCGTTTCCAAAAGCATTAATGTTTATTCTCTTAAACAGTTATATTTCATACTTTTATACTAAAAGTATTTAATAGACATTAAAACGCTGTGTAACCTGTTGTGTGGCTGGATGGTTACATGTCATGTCTTATACAAAGCGATCAAACCTCCCTCCAGCCCCCATAGCCCCCCCCACCCCCCCAGTAAATCTACTGCTCACCACTCCAGTCCAGCAGGTGGCGGTATTGGACCAACCGGCCATAAACTTAAAAAGAAGAAGTTGTTAAAAATTCAACTTTGTATTTTCTTTAAAAGCTGTGAGGTTTTTAAAAGGAATGTGTCCATTTCAGTTTGTCTAAGGAATGCAGTCCCACGCCTGGATAAAATGGGAGTTGCGTGCGGGTCGGATGGTCCTCTATGGTGACCCCTCAACAGGAGCAGCGAAAAGACCAAAAGCATTTATACACAAGTGTCTAGAGTTTGAATAAGAAAATATAACCATCTGTATACAGATTTAAACCTAACGTGGGAGTGGCCAAGTAGTTCACTTTCTCCTGCCTGAAGTTAAAGACCTCTCACTAATGTGAATTTTCTTGCATACTACAGGATCCCAATCTTGATACACACCTCTAGTCTCACACCTCTAGTCTTTTTTTCTTTAAAGAAAAAAAAAAAACTTTTCAGACAGACAGTACTGTGAAAAAGTCTTGAGCCACCCCTTATTTCTTTATCACTCACCATATACAGTATACCGCTTTATTCTGTATTCAGGGCCGGGGCAGCCTGGAGCCTATCCCATGAGACAAGGTGGGGCACATCCTGGACAGGGTGCCAATCCATCGCAGGGCAAAGACTTACACTCACACACCGATTAGCCTAATCTGCAGGTCTTTGGGAAGAAATTCAACATGGACGAAGAACAGGCGTACAGAGACGGGAATCGAACCCGGACCCTGGAGGTGCAAGGCGACAGCGCTAACCACTACACCACCTTGCCGCCCTTATGTTTTCATATTGAATTAAATTAACTTGGTGTCTAAAGATACGGTTTAAAAAAAGTTATTAATGTAACAGCCTCAGCAGCAACCTCATTTCCCCTCTCGTCTGTTCCAGTATACCAGTATACTAACCAGTATACTAAATCACTGGCCTGATCCTCCGTCATCATCCGCTCCTGTTTCTCACTGGTTCATCCTCCGAGTTAGATGTTTGTTTTTTTGTGCTTGAATTATTCATAGGTCAGTGTGTTGCTTAACAACAACAAAAAAAAAATCCTCTCAAACTGCTCAGGTACAGGGACTGGAATGAAAATGAGAGGCGAAACCTTGCCAAAACTCGAGAGCCAAAAAAAGTCCTTCAGGAAGCTTGGAGAAGTATTCCAAAAGAGTACATAAAAAAAAAGAAAGAAAAAAATAATCTGGTGGTTTGGAAGTAAAATATAAAGTGTGTGTGTGTGTGTGTGTGTGTGTGTGTGTGTGGGTGTGGGTGGGGGGGCGCAAGACTTTTGCACAGTAATGATGTACCTGTATCCATTCAGGACACATGATCTGTTCGATCAGAAGAATGAATTCATTTCACGCATAAAGGAAGAGAAAAATGATGCACGATAGATAAAATAAAGAGCCTGATAGTTTAATAATCTCATGGCCCCAGGGGCTCGAATGCGCTTTTGAGATGCACTACAAAAAAAAAAAAAAAAAGAACAAAGTTCAGACACCCGAGTTCAAATAAGCTTTTAAGTAAATGTCACGCATTCACATGCACATTGCATGGTCGTCCGATTTCATCATAATTGAGCTCCTCTCTGCATCATTTTCCGCTTCCTCCTACAGAGCTCCTTAATTACGACTCAGTCAGAAGCTTTGCAGCTGTTTATAGCATTTCGGAGAGTCCGGCCTCTAATCTTCATAACAAAGTCGGCCGTTATCAGCGGAGAGGCTAACTTGCTTTACCACTCACACATAAATCCTATTGAAGATTAGATAGCGAAAGTCCTGAGCTCATTACCAGTCAATTATGCATGACCACTGGGACTCCCACAAGGCCACGTTCAGTGATGGTAACATTAACTAAATACGCTGCCGAAGCTTTCGGCTCTTAACAGCAGGTCACAAACACTTATCTATAATACTGCTCCACTTCTGTGCAGCACAAGAGCTTTTCAATAAGGGCAAAGTTTTTTTTTTTTTTTTTTTTTTTTGCAGATGCACTGATCTGCAAGTCGCAGAGATTTGTCAAGCTCACTTTGGGTGTACCGTGGGACAGCGGCTCAGGCAACTTCAGGGACTATGTGCTTATGTTGCCAAACAAACACAAACCCCTGAGTCATTTTCAGCAGTCTGTTACACTCAGCAAGACAGCCTTCACATGCCTGTTAGTCTTGGGGGATTAACGAATGACATGCCAGTTGCAGTGAGAGTGTCTCTAAAGAAAAAGACACTTCAGCTTAAAAAAAAAAAAAAAAAAAAGAGAGAGAGACAAGAAAGAAAAAAAATCCTGGTGTTTAGCCATAGCAGTGGTGTGAAAATAGCAGGAACATTACGAGAAAAAGTGCTACAGCGCTACGTATGATGATCCTGTATGTACCAAAGATGGGAACAAAGAGCAGCGGAGCAGTGGGCTGTGCTTTTCCTTGACCATGAATGTGTAGTGTTAGCCGGCTTGTCTGGCAGAAGAATGGCAGACCGACCACTGAATGCTGACACTGTGAGGATACTGAGCAAAAAAAAAAAAGAAAAGGAAAAAAAAAAAAAGCGCTGGGCCTGACTGGCCCCATGCTAACGCATCCAAGGCCGTTTGGAGAGCTCCTACAGAATGAGGGAAAAAAGGCTGACAAGGCTGTTCGTGAACGGTATTAGTCACTGGCTTCATAAAAACCTGGTCTACTTGAACATTTATCAAAAGATAATATCACACTAATCCATTAAGTTAAGTGATCTTAAGCTTTCTTTAGTTTGCTTCTATGGGGAAACTCTTTCAAGTTCATATCCAGTATAGGATCCAGAAACAAAGGAGTTTAACAAGCAAGAATCGTTAAATCATCCAATAAACCCGCGAGAAACCATCTTGTCCAGCCTGTTCTTTTTTCCATTATAATTTTTAGTTTCTTTTTCTTCTTCTTTTTTTTTAAGAGGTTACACTTTGAGCATGCGTTTCTGTCTGCATGTTCCCTCCGTGACCTTGTGGCTTCTGTCTCCATTCCAATCTGGTTTCCTGCTTCTCTAAATTGCCCCTATGTCTGAATGAGTGTCTGGATTGTGCTCTACATCTCGTCCGTGGTATACGGTATTCCTGCATCAGGTCAGCATTCCTGGGATAAAATTCCGATCCATTGAACCCTCAATGGTGGCACGGTGGTGTAGTGGTTAGCGATGTCGCCTTGAGCATCCAGGGTCCGGGCTCGCTTCCCGTCTCTGTGTGCATGGAGTTTGCATGTTCTCCCCGTGCTTGGTGGGTTTCCTCTTGGTTCTCCAGTTTCCTCTTACAGACCAAAGACATGCAGACTAGGCTAATTTGTGTTCCCAAATTGCCCGTAGTGTATGACTATGTGTATGTGTGCCCTGCGAAGGACCGGCACCCTGTCCAGGATGTACCCTGCCTCGTGCCCTAAGTCTCCTGGGATAGGCTCCAGGCCCCCCCCGTGACCCTGAATACAGGGTAAACCGGTATAGACGATGAACGAGTGAGTGAAACCCTCTACAAAATCATGGATTTGAATAGGCAGGCTGGTCAACTTGAACATGGTGGTGTGTGAACCTTAATTTATGACATCAAGCGTTATTGCATCATAACATAAAAGCCTAGCAGGTTACACCATGCACAATTAGGCTGCACTATAACAATAGTTGAAACGAAGGGAAAACAAACAGATTACTTTACAGGGTAATGGTTAAATGTTAGGGGTTAACGGTTAAATCCTTTTCCCTTAAAGCAATCTTTGTTATTAAAGATTAATTCATGAGATCCATTAAGAAGCAAGTAAATTTCTCTCTTTTTTTTTTTTTCCTTCCCTCAAACCATTTTGAGCCATGCAGTTCAAATTCTAAAACATCATTTTAAATTCGAAATCTCTTAACAATATTGGACAAACTATTTAAGTACATAAAAAACGTTCCATATAAATGTTTTTCCCATGTATAAAAATCATTTCTAGCCCCTGGACACTAAGGTACTCAAATAACTGGTCCTGTATTTTAGCCGTGTTTTCCTGTTTTTCTGCACTGATTATTTAAACATGCTACGTTTATATATACGTAAACCTCCGAGTTTCCTTCTGCAGAAGCGTCAACTCTTTAAGACCTTTGAATGGAAATTATACGATCGGAGGCTTTTTGTCACTCCATTCCAGACGCGGCAGCGGGACGCAGGGGGGGACACAGGGTTGAGGGAAAGTTAATGAGAAAAGGGCACTCCCTGGCTATGTATTGAACTCACAGTCCACCCACATAGTAAAATGCAGTGGTGTAGAACATGAGGGAATGCACCGAGTTGGCAATTTAGATTTCAATAACCTTTTGTCTGGACGTGTTCCACAGCTGGGATCCCACCAGGTATAGAAGGAAATTTGGTTGGTAAAGCTGCAGGGACAAATTTAAATAAATAAATAAATAAAATAAAAAAAGTGACAGGATGTTTTCTGGACAGGATTGTGATGATACAGTGACAACAATAATAATAATAAAAAAAAGGCTTTGACAGAGCCAACATACGATCTTGTATTCTGATCTTCGGACACGGTGGTGCGGCGGTGAGCTCTGTCACCCTACAGCTTGAGGGTTGAAACCGGGCCTCCGCTCTGTGTATAGTGCCGGTACTCAAACAAGTTCTTCTTTTCAAAACGTATCAACAATCGGGGGATTTCAACTACTGTAACTGTTACATCATTTAAGATGACATTAAATGAATGAACACGGTGGTAGTGTAAATGTGCTGAGCAGCACCGCGTAAGCAAATTATGTACATTCCCATAGTAATAACTCCGGCTTTTCTTCTCTCTCGCTCTCTGTGCCTTCGGGTAAATTATTCCTATAAATGCATCTGCTAGAAATGCTTTCATGTTTAGAAATCTAGAGTTGCTGAACGGGTTTTTTTTTAAATAATAAACTACACTTAAATGTGATATTTAACCATAGTTGATGTAATGATAAAAAGGTTAGAAAAACAAAAAAAATCACGTCATTATATAGCGACAAAAAAAAAAAACTTTGAGTGCATGATATAACTCTATGCTTTCAAACTAAACTAATCAGACAGTACTTTTTATTCCTATTATGATTTTGTATCCATCCCTTCCCAAAGGACACCCATCGCTCGTTCTTCCTACAGGAATTAACAATCCAGGCAGCACTCCCAAGCACATTTCGTTATTCGTTATTCTGAATCTACATTTTTCAAACGACTGGCCCCACAGTGTGTGTGGAAGTACTGTAGAATTCCGGGTCCGTCCACCCAGAACGCGGTCTACCAACCGCCGACCCCTGCTCTGGACCACGCACCCGGAATGTAAATATGCACGATTTAGTCTGTCCGAATGAAGCTGCGAAAGCGTGCGTTGTTGGAGAAAGAACACAACAGTGATCACCATGTTCCTGAAAGCACCGGATGAACCCTGCAGCAATGTATGTGTCCCTTCACTCCACAAGCATGGCCAGACTTGGTTTGCTGTTCCTCAAGACAAAAGAAAGGTATGCATCAACATTCTTCTCTGCGCACACACACACACACACACTCACACACACACTAAGACAGACTTCCCCTTGCTGCCAGACCAGTTGAGTTACTGGCGATCTTCCAACAAAGACTGGAGACACACGTCTTTACTAAGCACTTAAGTGAACACTAAATCTACACACGAGCAACTTGTTCTCTGTTTGCGTAGCCGTCCCGACTCCCACACCAAGTCCTGCTCCTCTGGGTTTTAGCCGGCTTTTAGTTTATAGCACCTGCCGAATTGTGTAAATGTAAAAGTTTGGGCAAGGTGGTCTCAGGCTGGTGGTGTGGTTCGATTGAAGGAGAAAAAAAAAAAATATATATATATATATATATATATATATATATACACATCAATCTGCCAAGTACCCAATGAAATGGAAGACTTCTGCAAAGACATTTCCATCCCTTCCCCTTCCGACATGCCCCTCAGCTATTATTTTCTGGTCTACTTAAATTTCCACCGTGTCACCCAGTAAAGAATGTGTTCCCTCACACAGTTTCCCTTTATGCCCAAGTTTTTCTTTGTCAGGATTGCCCCTGGCTCGCTCATTAGAGCTCTGTATTTTCGATGCGTGTAAAGCTGCTTTGTGACATTGTCAACCGTTCAAAGCACTACACAAATTGAATTGTATTGAATGGAATTAAGTTTCCCGCAGTCTGAAACCAAATTGGACGGAATACAAAGCGAGAATTCCACTCCGACTCGGATGAACAGACGGAACCGGGAATTAGACGGAGAGCCGCGGCACAGAAAGTTCAGAGCCCCGGATCGAAGACAGACGTTTAGCGCATACCTTGATTTTCCTTGAGTATACGTTAAAGGTCAGATCTAATCAAGAAGGAACTCGCGCAGCCCGCCGTTTTGAAGTGTTAAACTGATCCTTGATGGTCGGTGACCTTTCTGCAGGAAAGCACTCAGCTAGGTGGGGTGCCGTTTGGAAAGAGCACTTTACTCGAGAGCCTTGCGCAAAACACAATGCGCGCTCAGCGGGACGGAACGGGAGCCGACTAAACCGGCCAACGACTATGAAAACTCATGCTCATTTTTGGAAACGTTTTATTAGGAGAGGAATAATAATAATAATAATAATAATAATAATAATAATAATAATAATAATAATAATAATAATACACACGTCTGCGGAGAATCATACCAGCAACCTGGCACCTGAGAGAAATATCACAACTTTATTTACTTCATGAAATAGTGACCTAATGTGTAATTCCACTAAAGAGGTTTATCCAAGAAAAAGTGACCCAGGGAACGATCCTCATAAACGACTGAAAAAAAAAAAAAAAAAGGTCTTGAAAGAGGGAGTGACGGATGCCAGAGACAGGCTATGGCTTGCAAGAGCGTACTGCCGAGATCAAGCCTCGTGCCAGCAGTAGTGCTGAACAAGAAATACTGCACACAAAAAAAAAAAAAAAAAAACATGGAGAGCATTCTGTCAGAGCCGTGCTGTCTGAGAGTGTAAAAGATGGGTCAGTGCATACGTTTGATTTACAGCAAGCCGGATAGATTTACACTCGGGACAGATCAGCTTCTGCAAGCTGGTACTTGTTGATGCCTCTTTCTGGCTTTGAGAACTAATAAACTCAGTTTAGCTTCCCGTAAAAAAAAAAAAAAAAAAAAACCTGCTGCCTCCAACGGTTTCAGGTGAACATGCCGAAATCGTATTAAAGTTCAGGACGGAAGACGGGATCCCAGCAAAGTGATGGATGGCAGCCTGGAAATGACGTACGGCTGACTGCTGATTGATTAGGTTTAATTATGTTCTATATAAGAAGACTGGATAGTACCTTCGATTTTCTCCAACTGAATGATTTTTGTACAAATGCCATTTGTGTCGTGCTGATGTTATATTTAGGAGAAGTAAAGACATTTTAAGCACTTGCAATACAAAAAAAAAAAAAAAAAAAGTCCACTAGTCCACTCTAACTGAACTCTTCACGTTGAGAGAGGGAGAAAAAAAGAAGAAAAAAAAAGGATCCACATCATTTACTCGAACCTGTTATCCGAAAACATTTGCAATACAAGTTCTAATTTCCCTTATGATCACTGAAAAAAAAAAAAAAGAAAGTAATTTTTTCTCTATTTTCACTTAGCTGATAAGGTCACTTTGAATGCACATGGTGTGTTCAAGTCAAACTGGGACTTTTGATTGTGCAGAATAACAAAACACAGTTATGAGAGTTAAAACTCAAGGTTAGGGTTAGTGAACTTAACCCAGTGTTTCACATCTAGGAAGAAAGTTTTCTCAGTATCCATGATCGGACTGCCTGCCTGCTTCTGGTCTGAGACCCCGGCCTACCAGGAATGCCTTTAATGTCCGAAACATGTGGAAATGGCTTGGAGCCAGGTCAGGACTGTATGGGGGATGTGGCGATAACCCCCAGCCGAGTTTCTGTAATGTGCAAGATACTTTTGTCTTTATTATCCTTTTAATCAGTGACATTATTAAGACTATAAACATTATATTATATTATATTATATTATATTATATTATATTATATTATATTATATTATATTATGCAAGTTGTGGTTTCAACTTTGCTCAACATAATTATTGGAATGTCAACACACACACACACACACACACACACACACACACACACACACACACACACACACACACACAAAATAAAGAAGGAAAAAAGTTGAAATGACGGTTCCTTTTTTGTTAAAGTCCAGTGCCATGTTTAATCAGCCACAAGCACAAGTACCTTTTCTCATCCAACCCGACAGACCTGGAGAGGATCTGCAAGGAGGAATGGCACCCAAATCCAGGTGTGAAAAACTTGCATCTTTCCCAAAAAGACTCCTGGCTGTATTAGATCAAAAGGGAGCTTCTACTAAATACTGAGCAAAGGGTCTGAATACTTTGCACCATGTGATATTTCAGCTTTTCTTTTTAAATAAATCTGCAAAAATGTCAACAATTCTGTGGTTTTCTGTCAACATGGGGTGCTGTGTGTACATTAATGAGGAAAACAATTTACGTCAATGATTTTAGCAAGTGGCTGCAATAAAACAAAAAGTGAAAAATGTAAGGGAGTCTGAATACTTTCTGTACCCACTGTTTTGTTTTTTTACTTAATCTATTATTTAATGTAGTTCAGAAAAAAAAGCATAGTGTAACTTCTCCAGTTTTCTCCAAGCAGAAATTCTGGAGGAGTATTTACTGCTGAAGGTCGTCTCCTGGGATCGAACCTGTTGGAAGCCCCTCCCCCCTCCCCTTTTTATCAGGACAAGAGAATTCTTTGGGCGATGAAATGAAAGGGAGGAAGAGAGTTATCTGGAGCAAGGAACAAGGGAGAAGATGAAAGATAGACACTGCTGTGCTTCACGGTGCCAAAGAGCAGCTTCCTATAGCCAAACGTCACAGCTGAGCCTCTATATTATCTTCCTTTGTGCCCGTTCACTCCCGGTTCAGAGGATTCAGGATTAGAGTGATATTTAGGTGGGTCTTTGAGGGGTACGGTGCATAGAATGAGCTAACAACTCTGTATAGTGCATTGATTTTATTAAAGGTGTGATTCCATGTTTCTGAATCCATTACTAAACAAAACGTTTCTTTTTTTCACATTACCTTGAAATATAATTAGTTAAATAAGTAATAATTTTAATTTAATCCAATATTTTTAAATGTTGTATTTTTTTAAAATTCTTTTTCAGCCTTTAAAATATCCATGTTTAAAGAGGAAAGAAGGCATAATACAGTACATGCCAAGAAAAGAACTTTCATTATTTAATAATAATTACAAACAAACTGAATATTTGGGGATTTAAGTGATGTGTAAGATCTTGGGTCATAATGCGATGCCTATCAGAGCAACAAAAATTGTGGGAGTTTCCTCATCATTTTTCTGGAATTTTTCTATTTTTAGATTATTTATTTACCAGCTAACAAAAAAAAAAAACGCAAAACATTATAACATTTTTCTTATAACACTTATAACATACAGTATTTATATATGTTATGTCATACTTTAAATTGTACAACTTTATAATCATTTTCCATTAACAATTTGCAAAAGTTTAGCATTTTTTTAAATTATTTTTTTTATTTTTTTTATTTTATTTTATTTTTATAGTCCTGTAAGTAATAAGATTAACTAATATAAGATATACAATACAGGGGTACCGTGCATAGAATGAAGTGAAAACTCTGTATAGTGATTTGATTTTATTAAAGATGTGATTCCATTAAAAAACAAAACTTTTTTTTTTTTTTTTGATATTAAAACGAATGCACTGTTAGGTTTCTCGGCACAAATTTTTCCTCCGGGAAACAAAAGGAAAATGCCTTAGCATAAAATCAGCAAATTAACAAATTCTGAGCTAGCTAGCATCTCTGCAAACGGCATGAGTTACCTTTTGTCACTAGTTTGGGCTCCGGGTTTATACTAGGGGCGTTCAAGTCGAACCGGGATGGCGATGAATGGTGCAAACGGTTAAAAGTAGACCGTACTTCCGATTCAGGCAAAGGTGACTTGGTTCACTGTATCCACTGTAATCGTTCCTGTAAACATTCAGCGAGTGGAAAAAAAACTGTGGAAACTGTACACTGTATCATTCTTCAACACCACTTGCACATTACTGGAACTCGGCAAGGAGTTAGCCGCATCTCCTGTGCAGTCCTGATTTCGCTCCAAGCCTTTTCCACATGTTCGGGACATTGAAGGAGTTCCTGGGAGGCCAGCGTTTCAAACATGAAGTGAGTAGTCCAATCATGGCTCTGGTATACTGAGAAAACTTTCTACCTTGATGGTATCGAATCATTACTGAAACACTGGGATAAGAGCATTAGTTTTTTTTTTTTTTCCTTTTCTTTTCTCATAAGTGTGTTCTCTCATCCTGCAAAAGTCCCGGTTTGATTCGAACACTCCTCATATGATTTGCTGTTGCAATTGTGCTTGCAAACATGAAACATTGAAACGTTTTTTTTTTTCTTTTTTTTTTTTTTTCCCCAAACGCAGGTTACATCATCGTAGTGAACCTTTTGACTGTACTAGCTGAGTGCATGTACACAATAATGAATGAGTTAAGACAGTTAGAGCAGATCTGGGCGGTAAAAGCACGCCGAGGCTGAATTAATACCTCCCACACTTTACTACCTTTCACAATTACAGTAAGTAAAACTCAGTGTAGTAAAAACGAACTGAGCAAGCTGCATCAATTATTTATGAGTTTTGTTACAGTGCGTACGTATGGCTGCTCCAATTTCTCTTTTAAACATTTTCCGTATCGCTTTTTCCAAAGCTTTGTGAAGCATTCGAAAATGAGGACAGCGCTTTATAAATCACTGAGTGAGCGGTGAGCAGGAAGTTATTAGCCTTTTCGTCTCTCGCCTCACCTCAGCCCATCAAGGTGAGGGAACAAAAGCGAAAACTGCAGTCACGCTGCATGTGTACCCGTCAGGGAACAGCTCAGGACCTGCTGTCAGCAGCAGATGGAACACAAGGGTGCAAATAAATCACCATGCCTAATCATTGAGTTATAGCAGTGGACACGAGGACTCAAAGGGAGCAGCCGCATTGCAGGGTTTATTTTTTTCTTAATTGTTCAAGATTATTAGGGTGATTCCGGGTCCGGGGTGCCTTTGGGGTCCCACTGACCTTTCATCCGGTAACAAAAAGTGCAAATCTTTCAAAATTATCCTTTAAATATCCATTATTCAAGTACAATAACCATAATTCACATTATTTGCTATAGACGCTATAGATAGTGCTGTTAGTATTCTTAAACAACTTACTGTACCACCTACATGCCTAGACATACTGTAGTTTTGTGTGTTTATGTGCATTGCTTGAATGCATGAGTTCAGGAAATGATGACCAATTTGCTGCTGTTTACAATTTGTTTATATGTTTCCAAGTAAAATTCATAATAAAAGAAATTTCATATCTTTTTTTTTCAACTTCACTGTACAGAAACTGCATTAAACAGTGACTTTAAAATCAAAGAATCTTCTAAACTGTGCCACCTGCGTACCGCTATACCCCTAATGTTATCTCAGTGTAATTACACATTACCTTGAAATATAATAAATTAAATAAGTAATGATTTTCATTTAATACATCAGCGTTTTTAGCTATTGTCAATTTTTTTTATGTATTTTATATATTTTTTTATTCTTTTTCAGCTTGTAAAATATGGATGTTTAAAGAAGGAAAAAAGCCATAATACAGTACATGCCAAGAATAGAACTTTCATTATTAAAAAACAACAACAACAACAACAACAACAACAACAAAAAAAAAAACAGAATATTTGGGGATTTAAGTGATGTGTAAGATCCGGAGTTATAATGCGATGCCTATCAGAGCAACAAAAATTGTGGAAGTTTTCTCATACTTTTTCTTGATTTTTTCTATTTTTAGATTATTTATTAGCTAATAAAATATATATCATACTTTAAACTGTATGGCTCACTCACTCTCTCTATATACCGCTTTATCCTGTATTCAGGGTCGCGGGGGGCCTATCCCAGGGGGCTTACGGCACGAGGCGGGGTACACCCTGGACAGGGTGCCAATCCATCGCAGGGCACACACACACACACATACACTCACTCACACACTCATTCATTCACACATTACGGGTCAATGCCAATTAGCCTAATCTGCATGTCTTTGGACTGTGGGAGGAAA
This sequence comes from Clarias macrocephalus, assembly GCA_011419295.1. Taxonomy (NCBI): domain Eukaryota; kingdom Metazoa; phylum Chordata; class Actinopteri; order Siluriformes; family Clariidae; genus Clarias; species Clarias macrocephalus. Next base: position 77,910 of record JAAGKR010001306.1, read on the forward strand.
CCGGAGTACCCGGAGGAAACCCACAAGGCACAGGGAGGACATGCGAACTCCATGCACACAGAGACGGGAATCGAACCCGGGCCCTGGAGGTGCAAGGCGACAGTACTAACCACGCCCCAAATTGTATGGCTTTATAATCCTTTTCCATGAATCATTTGCGAAAGTTTTGGCACCCCTGGTCAACTTTTTTTGTAGTTTTTTTTTTTTTTTTATAATCATGTAAGTTAAAAGATGAACTAATCTAAGATATACAATAAACGATAAATCAGTCTAAAATCTTTAAGCAAGATTAGTGAATTATTTTTGTTTTGCACAATTTAAGAGCGTATAAAGCAAAGGTACATCATGTAACAGCTAGAGCAGCTCAAGAGATTCAAGTTCTCTGACCATAATTAGCTTGTTAGGTAAGCCTTGTTCACATCCATTGTTACGAAAGGCCAGCTGATGCAAATTCCACTGCTTTATATTTACTCTCAGTCCTTAAACCTTGTCTCAACAATAAGCAGCCATGGCTCTCCTAAGCAGCTGCCGAGCACTTAAATGCTCACAAAGCAGAAGAAGGCTATAAGGAGCTAACAAAGAGTTTTCAAGTAGTATATCTGAAGGTTTTGCTGTAATTAAAATATAGCAGATAAATGGTGGAGGTCAAGTTGAGCTCAGGTAGAACAAGACAACATGCTTATAGAATTTCTATACAGGCAAATTAAACCCCTCCTGTTTGATGGCAAAAGACCTTCAGGTAGATTCTGGATCGGGGGTGCACTCAGAGACACCTACACAAATACCACCTCCATGGAAGTGTCACCAGACAAAAGCCTTTCCTGCAGCCCCACCACAAACTCCACCACCAGGACGTTTGCACATGAGCACACAAGCCTAAGGCGTTTTAGAAACGAGTCCTGTGGACTTCTGAAGTAAAAATAGAAACTTTTTTTTTTTTTTTTTTTTTTCTGGCAAAGGTGTGCTTGAAGAAGAAAGAGTGCAGAATTTGATGAAACGAACACCTCTCTAAGTGTTAAGCACGGGGGTGGATCGATCATGCTTTGGGCTTGTGTTGCAGTCAGCGGCGCAGGAACGTTTCACCGGTGAAGGGAAGAATGGATTCAACCAAATATGAATAAAATCCGGAAGTACACATCACACTTTTTATTTAAAAAATGACATTGGAAAAATGATGGCTGCTATATCAGGATAATGATTCTTAATACACCTCAAATCCCAGAATGGACTCCCTCAATAGAAGAGGAAGAGGGTCGAGGAAGACGTGCGTTTAGCCAGTTTTCTGTTCGAGCAACTTCTCAAGATGTCCGTACAGCCGAGTCACTTCTTCTTCTTCTTCTTCTTCAGACCGTTCGTCTCCATCTAACTTTGTCTAACACATCTTCATTTGTCACTCCAACCTCCTGCATGTCCTCCCTCACCACCTCCACAAACCTCCTCCTGCCTGGCAGCTCCGTCACTAACCTTCTCTGTACATTTCCCCACTATTTTAATCTGGCCTCAACACCAAACCATCTGACCTGCACCGTCCCTCTACAGCCAAGTCACTGACGATCTTTAAGCGACAACTAAAGACCCATCTGTTTCTTCGATTAAAAGAAAATAATAAAATAAAATAAAATAAAAAACCCCACAGTGTTTGTCTGATGAGTGATGGTTCTTAGTTAGTGACCTAGTAACCAGTGTAAGGACGTATCTAATGATGTTAACTGTAAAGCATGTTTTGATTGTTTGCCAAATGCCTAAATGTTGATGTACCAATCTATTTTGTTTTTGAGAGTTTATGGGCAGGTGGCAATACTGCCATCTAGTGGACTGGAGTGTGGTGCAGAAAAGGGGGAAAAAAAAGTGTCTTTCTATGAGAAAAATATAATTAAATAAAAAATACAATTCACACAGCATTTCGATGCTTTGAAGTTTAAAGATTTTAATACTTGAAACCCTCTAAGAAATACAGCTGCTTGAGACAAATCAGACACAAAAAGATTCTGTCCTGTGGAATCGATTAGAATTTAAATTGCAAAGTCCAAAATTAGAATTGAATCAAATCAATAGTCCATCCTGAAGGCTTTGGGCTGCTAATGTGATTTTTTTTTTATTTTTTTTTATAGATATTCACAGAAATTGTAAAATTCTGTTACAGCATTTGGCAGAAACCCTTATCCAGAGAGAATTTACTTAAAATAATAATAATAATAATAATCTCATCTAAATCTGAGCAGTTGAGGGTTAAGGGCCTTGCTCAAGGGCCCAACAGAGGGAATCTTGATGCTGGTGAGGTTTAAACCTGGGACCTTCTGGAGCATGGTCCAATGTCTTAACCACTGAGCTACCCCTTTTAAATCCTTAATATCCCAATGCCTTTATATAGACAGTAATTAGCCATGTTTATCTCTATATCTGCTCATTTTTATCTACGGACAGGATATTAAACCTATCCCTCTTATAATACCTTTTAGAGGTATTAATACTTGTTGTGAAGGGGTGTTTTTTAAACAGTTAAAGGCATGCTTTCTTACATTTATTGTTGAGACATGATATATATGAAAAAAAGCTAAAGGGCACCACAATCATGCAATCAGCCATTACACTGATATGGTAATTAATCAAAGCACATAATCTAAACCAATCTAAACACAAAAGCTATAATGAGCTCTTGAGCTTTCCTGGTTTGAACGTCTAAGACGGCCAGGGCACCGTCATGGAAAGACTGGCCCGGTTAATAACAGCCCTTCTTCAATCTTTAATAGAATGGAATGCGAGTGCATGTAAATGCTCCTCCCCGAGCATAAAAAACCCATCCCGGGGCAAACGATGACGGCACACACAATACTTCAACACAACAAGTCCAGACGTGGGCTTCACCACCGTCTGGGGAATGTTTCCCCACACTGACGCCTAACCGGGGGGCCTGAAATGAAAAAGCTGATACAAAAGCCTGAACGAGTGATCCCCATTCCGCCTCAGACTTCATGTCTAACTCGTTAACTTTGCCGGTCGCGAGAGGCATGGTATGCAAAATATTTCAAATAAAGTCACAGGATTTAATAAATTACAGGGCAACAAAGCTACTATAATAACAGCAACAGAAGCAGGTCTCAAAAATCTTTTATTTTAGATTTTTTTTTTTTAATCGGGCTTAAAAAAAAGCTTTCGTTTAATCATCAAAGAGATGTTCATTTGATTTCTTTTTATGATTATTTAATTTATTCTCAATTATCTTTGGTCAAATCTGGTATAGTGCTTAAATTAGATTTTTCTTGCGTCCAGAGTATCTTTCAAAAACGAAATGAACATTGAATTCGATTACATTCTTAGGCAAAGACGAGACCAAGAAGAAAACATCATCTCATTGCAATGTTTAATGTTTCGGCTTGATTTGATATGTTTATTTATTTACACCCAATTATATTTTTTATTGCATCTACAAACTCACATGGCTTATTCTTCAGCAAATATGCCCACTTCAGTACATACTGTAGAACTAAGGAATGTCACGTGAGAGGTAGTGCTGTACTGCCGGATATACTGTACAGTAGCACGGCTGTGATGCAGTTATAGGCACGTGAGGTTGCGGGCTCGAATCCCAAACAGTGTTAAACGGAAAGCTAGTGCGATATATCCATCATCACAAACGCCAAGTCGCGCCCGTGATCAGTGGGTTGGGGAGCGATTTGAGAATCAGCCTTGTGTAAGTGCATTTCCATTCATTTAGCAGACGCTCTTAGCCATTTTTATCTCATTATACTGTACATCTGAGCAGTTGAGGGTTAAGGGCCTGGCTCAAGGGCCACAACATGTGGCTGTGGGGTTTGAACCCGTAGTCCAATGCCTTAATCACTGAGATACCCCTGATCCATACTGTAGCTCAAATGCAATTCAGAACGACTTAGAAGTGATTAATAAAGAGTCAAAGTGTTGTTTAAGATGACATAACTGTCGCCTTGCACCTCCAGGGTCGGGTTCGATTCCCGATCGGGTTCGATTCCCGTCTCATGTTTGTGGGTTTCCTCCTACAGTCCGAAGACATGTAGGTTAGGTTAATTGACATTCCTAAAGTGTATGTGTGTGTCTGTGCCTTGCGATGGATTGGCACCCTGTCCATGTTGTACCCAGCCTTGTGCCCTAAGTCTCCTGGGATCGGCTCCAGGTCCCCGCGACCCTGAATACAGTATAAAGTGGTATAGAACATGAGTGAGTGAGTGAACATCATGAGATGTGTTTTCCTGCTGAAAGTGTTTCCGTGATGGTTTTGAATGCATTTTTATCACACACTTGCTCTCTCCTAAGTATGGTGGACCGTACCGGCCTACAGTACTAACAGACAGTTAGTGTAGTTAAACTATAACACTAACTATACAAGTTAATCTGGTGGAAAGCCTCTTGTCCAATCAGATTGCCTGGTCAGGACTGACTATTGTATAACATTATGCATCATAGACATTAATATTCATAACATTTATGATTCAGCCATTCGAAATACTAATAAAATGAATCACATTTCACTTAACGGAATTAAAAGTAAAAACTTTTTTGACAGCCGTTTCTAGATCACTTTTTGCTTTTGTTGTTGTTGTTGTTGTTGTTTGGGGTTTTATTTTTTCCTTCGCCACCATTGCAGTATTCAGTCACGCGTCTGGATGTAATCAGCACTGACACAAACTGAACAGGGTGACAAATGTCATCTTTGTTGCTGCTGTCACTGCAGATACGGAGTTACACAAGACTCACCCCTGACGTGCCTTCATGCAGGTTTTATCCATGTTGTTGTTTCTTTCTAACTTCCTGACTTGAAAAAATGTCACAGTCTACAATTCAAGCTGCGGTGTCACGCCGAGGGCCTGATTCGCCAAGATCCCCAAAAAAGGTGAACACAAACTAACGAAAAATAAGGCTTGACGTTTAAAACCTGCTATTCAATAGCTCTAATAATAATAATAATAATAATAATAATAATAATAAATTCTTAAAACAACTATTAGTCTCAACAAATCACATTATTAGTGCTGACTCTTTTAATAGTACATATTAATTAAAGGTCTCATATTTGATAGTTTTTCTTCCTTTTAAGGTCCCATCCAAAATCTGTTAATGCTGCAGCTGAAACATCCCTCAGTGGGGCAGTAGTAGCTCCGTGGGTTAAGGGTTGGGGTTAGTAATCAGAAGGTTGGCGGTTCAAATCCCAGCTCTGCCAGGCTGCCATTGTGGGCCCTTGAGCAAGACCCTTACCTCAGCCTGTTCCAGGGTTAAACCTGCACTCTGATATGCAACGAAAAAAATTCACTCTACCGTAGATGTGACAAAAATTCTTAACTAAGTTTTGCTTTTTTTTTTTAATATACACCTTACACTCCTTCTCTTTCACCCCTTTTCCAAACTTGCTGTCTCAGTGTCTATGCAAAAGAGCTACAGCCTAGCCCCGCCCCCTGCCAGAAAACAGCAGAACTACAGTAAGCAGCAAGGGTATCTTTTTATATGAGGTCACAATAGGTGGGAAATAAAGCACTGGTAAATAAATAAGCATAAGAAATCAAATCAATTTTTTTTATTTTTTATTCCAGGATATAAAATATCAGGATTTTTTTTTCTCCTACAGTACAGTATGTTTGTACTTTGTTCTCTCGCACTGGAGACCCATCCGAGTGTCAAAAAATGACTAAAAGGTGAATTTAGCATAATAGGTTGTCTTCAAGGAAAAGGGGCAGAAAGAAAAAAAAGACATGGTATTCTGCTTGTGTGAAAGACAATCTTCTATGAACGCCGTTAGTATATCAGCATTTCTTCCCAGGAAATCGACACCATGAATTTGTTTTACAACCCCATACGCAGGTGATGGAAAATGCAAAAGAAGGTTCGAGGCATCTGTCTGAATCCAGACAGAATGATTATTAGACCAGGGACAACGAAATACAAGGCGATTTAAAAAGATTAATTAAAAACAACAGTATTCCATCTCCATACCCCAAATGACGTCTCCGATTCCTCATGCTAACTTTGCGTTTATCATGTTTGTAGCCCAACTCTCCGTCCCGATCCGAGCAGCACGGATGAGCCGCAGAAGAAAGCTGATTCATTATTAAATGGTGCTGGAGTTAAACTGCTTACAGGCCACTTTCGAAACCACAGAAGGCATAAAACGCTGCATACAAGCTCTGGTGGTTATTGTAATTTCATTTCACTCAAATATCTTTTCATTAAAGACACACACAAACATACACACACATTTTGAAAGCTTCCAATACAGTATTTGTTTTTGCACGGGTCGTTTTTTTTTTTTTTTTTGTCTCGGTTCTGTTCAATTTTGCATTTCAGACGCTCGAGCCACGGCTCCTGGTGTACATGCTGGCATGAGGAGACTGATTAATTAGGCGTGGCAAATGATAAATGAGACAGAAGTAACACAAATAATTTGTTCAAGCTGACAACATAACATGACATGATGGACGATTGTTGAATTGGCTTTCTAATGAACAAATGAGTTCTCGATTCACCGATTTTTTTTTTACATTTTCATTAAATGATGTTTCGACACTTAGCAATTACTGCTTGATTGTTCAGTGAAATATTTATAATTAACGATCAGATAGACAGATGTCAAATATGGGTAGAAGTTAATTAAATCTAAATGTAATAAATAATATACATATACAGTACTGTGCAAAAGTCTTAGGCGCCATATTATCTGTAGTACAAATTTTGTTATATAAGTTTATCATTTCCGTTCCTTACAATGATACACTACAATTAATGAATAAATAACATTACGCTGGAATATTTGCATGCCTGTAAAGAAATCCACATATTACATGATAGACCAGTTTTCAGATTGAAAAAAAAAAAAAATCAATAATGTCGACACCTGGGTTTTGCACAAAAATAGAAAGGAGCGAATGTAACGAAGTTACCAAAAGGACTCGTATTCTCCAGCAGGCTCAGTAAAACCTACCAGCTGTTTTATTTACAGTACTGTGCAAAAGTCTTGGGAACATCCGAACAAAAGCAGTATGCGATGATGCTTTTGAAAACATCTCTACATGAAAGGAAACTTCTATAAAAACAACTAAGTAATAACATAAACAATAAACCGTCAATATTTGTTGTGGAAACTCTTTGTTTGAACATAAGCAGTAGTGCTCGATACAGATGTGTGCAGTATTCTAAATAAAACAGCTGTTAGGTTTTACTGAGCCTGCTGGAGAATATGAGTTCTTTTGGTAACTTCGTCACACTCGCCCCTTTCTATTTTCATGCAAAACCCAGGAGTCGACATTATAGATTTTTTTTTTCCCATCTGAAAACTGGTCTATCATGTAATATGTCGCTTTCTTTACAGGCATGCAAATACTCTTCTGTAATGTTATTTATTCATTAATTTTAGTGTATCTTTGTAGGGAATAGTCTGGTACATAATAATGCAGACATAATAAACTTATAACAAAATTTGTACTACAGATAATATGGCGCCTAAGACTTTTGCACAGTACTGTATAAATACACTTTGATGCATACTTTGATACATATGTAATTTGATCAACATTTTTTTTTTGATGTTGCATGCTTTTTTCGTGAATTCATTTTCATTTATTACTTATTTCTATTACGTTTATCCTGTAAGGGCTTAAACTTGGCTTTCCTTGAATTTGAATTAAAAATATGCAACATCACAAATGCACAGATTTTTAAGGAAAGAAATTGCAAAAACACTCCGACGTCTGATGCGGTTATAGTTTAACCCGTTACGATCGAGCTTACTTGAGATCAAACAAAATGAACCTACAGACTTTAACCCAGCCTCGCTCCCACGACCAGCCTAGAACCTGAAACGGCAGTAAAGGCGTGAATAACAACCCGGCTCCCCATATCGCTACGCACATTTGCAAACAAACCGAAGTGAGAGCCAACATGGTAACACCTGGTACCTGCAAACACTCTGTAATCCACGCAGGTGTTTTATGGGAATCCGGCGATTTCAGCATCACCGCCCGGACACCCTAATGTTTTATATCAGGCGCTGCAGATGGGAAGGCGCTGACGGACACGCTTCCGTTCCTTTCACGGCTCGCGGCTGCCTGCAGTGAAACCCACAGAGCTCGACAACAGCTAAGAGTTCGGGCTAAACTGTAATTATCTCAGCTTTAACACAGGCAGCGGGATCAGATGTGGATGTGAGCGTGCTCAGAATGTCATTCAGCCGAGCCACAGGTAGTAGTTTGATAAATAACAGGATGCAAACAGACGCCGATAGAAGAGGCAAAACGCTGATCTCGGCACATCTGCTCAATAGGACGGAAAAGAAAAACAGCTGGTGCGACTCTCACCGAGCGTTTAAGTGATATACTTCTGAAGGCCTGAGACATATTGTTTAGAATCAAAAACTGCGTTTGAAGAACAAGACATGAATTGCTGGAGGTCGGAATAGCTTTTGGGGATTAAGCGTTAATTAGGAATCGCGTTTCTGACCATAAAATCTAATATGCTTTGTTTTTCACCTTAACTCTAATATAAATGTCTTTTTATGTCTTATGTTGCTAAAGTCTAATGTCATTATGGGCTTTTTTTTTTTAATTTTATTAAATATAAGGCACTTTAAAGGGTATTGAATTGTTACCCAACACCATATGATCAATCAGATACCGGAGAGAAAATCTTTTTTTTTAAATCCCATTGACATATAGTACTATTTAAAAGTCCCCCCCCCCCCGCCCTCATTTATATTCATATTTTGCTTCCAAAGAGCCAAACTTTCTTGAACTTTTATTGTAGTTTTGAGGAATATCGTTCTCCAGGCTTCCCGAAGGACATGTATAGCCCTCATTTCTGTATACTGCTGTACACTGTATAATTCAGTATAGTGCTGATGCTGAATGCCGAGTGGCCGAAACAGACGAGAGGGGAAACGAGGCTGCTGCTGAAGTCGTTACATAAAAGAAACGATTTTTTAAAATGTATCTCTAGGTGCTTTGCAGCCTTTATTTATTCAACTTCTGTTCCACTTTATCCTGTATACAGGGTCACGGGGGCCTAGCTGGAGTCCATCCCAGGAGACTTGCGGCATGAGGCCCCACCACGGACAGGGTTCCAATCCATCACGGAGACTAATCTGCATGTGGGAGGAAACCAGAGTACACGGAGGAAACCAACCAAGCCCAAGGAGAACATGCAAACTGGAACCCTTGGTCCTGTATTGTACATGTCGTACTTTGTGGTCTGTTACAATCAAACATTTCTTCCCATTTATTTAATTTCTACATCAATTAATTGAATTTAATATGAAGCAAAAGTATCCATTTTAGTTTCAGGAAAAGAAAAAAAAAAAAAACAGGGTCGTCATGCTGTAACTCTCACTATAATTACCAACATCATCACATACTGTACATTCAGAAACTTGGGCCATCAACGGCCCTTCGCGATAATAGCATGAGAGAGCAGAGAGAGGCTTTGACTCCATCTCTGCCGGCTTGAAGAGCGGCGTTTTAAGGCAAAGTGCACTTCACAGTGACCTGAACAGCTCCGCTTTCCATACGCAATAATAACACACCGCACTCTGGACACGGGAACGAGAGCGACAGGGAAAGTGGATCTTCACTTCCACATTTTCGTCTTCATCTTTCAGATGACTGTATCTGCTTAGAAGTAAACAAGTCGAGGACTACACGAGGAATAAAAAAAAAAAAAAAAAACTGGGTCATAACAGGAATAAATAAATAAACCAGGATCAAAAATCCTTCTCAATTAAAACTGTTTACATGAACTGATTTAAGGTGGGACGTTTGCCATCCTAGCCGGGAGAGCCAGGAGGCTCAGGCAGGTAGAGAAACGGACGAGAGCAGGACAGAGACGGAGAAAGAAAGACATGAGTGGAATCTGTCAGCGGCGACGTCTCCAGAGTGGATTAAGGATGTGGAGACAGGCCGTGCCTCGAAGCACTGCAAAACAACAACTACTCGATTCCATGACTTGTGTGTGCTCAGGTAAGCTCCGCTCCCAGGGCACAGACGCTCAGCTAGACAAACACGTCAGGAGAGCGCCGCAGGCTCGAATGTCCACACAAAAAAAAATGACCCCGCGAGACTTACTTTCTTTAAGTCAGAGAGCAGGACCTGACCACAGGCAAGAGGGATCAGTCAGGTCAAAGGAGCGAGCTGATTGAATTTACCCACGTCTTCAACACTGACAGGTCTCACATCCCAAACCATCCTGCCTCCAAGATTACAATCTGTCATCTCCTGTTTTTCAGCTAATCCCACTCCATTGGCACTTTTCATGGCCCAGCATGCGGCTCTTTCTTTCAACCGAGGCCAAGAAATAAAGGAAATAAACGACGCATTTCAGCGACGGAAAAACCTCCTATTCTTTTCCCGTTAAAAAGCAATAGACAAGAAATACACACGCTGAAGACATAAGCATCTCGCACACACACTCACGGGAAATGAATCGTTTTGTAAAAAAAAAAAGTGAAAGTGATGGACTGAGATATTTAGTATGATTAATCCAAGAAATGCAGCAAAATACAACGTGTAAAGAAGTAGATGGGAGGAAAAAAAACGTATCAAGTCAAGATATCTTAAATAACCGTTTTTAACCAAGAAAACAATCAGAAAAGAATTAAAAAGGAACACTTTTATTAAAAAAAAAAAAAAAAAAAACGGTTATTTAAAATATCTTGACTTGATACGTTTTTTTTTTTTTACTAAAAGTCTTAGACGGTGTGTTTTTTTTGTGATTGTGATTTTGTGATTGTCACATTACAGTATAAGGACTTCCTTTTTAATTCTTTCTTGGTTAAGCATTACTAAAGAACTCATCATCACTCATCATCTATACTGCTTAATCCTGTATTCAGGGTCACAGGGGGCCTGGAGCCTATCCCAGGAGACTTAGGGCACATGGCCGGGTACACCCTGGACAGGGTGCCAATCCATCGCAGGGCACAGACACACACACACACATACATACACTCACTCATTCATTCACACACTACGGGCAATTTGGGAACGCCAATTAGCCTAGCCTACATATCTGGACTGTGGGAGGAAACCGGAGGAACATGCAAACTCCATGCACACAGAGACGGGAATCGAGCCTGGCTGGGGATCGAACCCGGACCCTGGCGGTGCAAGGCGACAGTGCTAACCACTACACCACCGTCCACTACACCACCGTGCCGCCATTCACTGTATATTAGTCAAAAAAAAAAAAAAATTATATATATATATATAAAACGTTATATCTTGAAATCCACAATATCTAAAATAATATTTTGTCCCGCCAAAAGAAAAGATGCATGTGTTTTATTGTATTAATAATAATGAATATTCATTGATTATTGCTTGTAGCCTCCACTGTATAATGCACCACATTCCAGAACAGACAAATATTAGCATACTGTAGATTTTAGGGTCCAAATCATATTTTACACATCTGAAAATCTGGAGCATTAACCAATTCCCACAAACATTATATTCGGGCCAAATGCACGTACCGAATTCATGTGCATATTCTTAAAATTGTTCTTAAATCAGTCAAGTGTCGATGTCACAATACTTTACTGTCTGGCCAAAAAAGGTCGCAGTTTAAAAAGGGACTGCATGAAGCGAAGAAAACAACTAAGGAGACTACTGAAATGTGTAGAGCAGGAATTTCTCTGAAGAAATGTGGTCATGGTGGGAAAAGGAAAAAGGAAGTAGGGGAAAAAACAAACAAACAACAACAACAACAACAACAACAACAACAACAAAAACCCCACATGGCTGACCATGATGTTGGTCACGTCTGATGTTGTTGCGTTGTAAAAATGGACGGTAGAAACCAGAGTTATGTTAAATAATGAAAGTAAGAGCTGTTTAGTCCCAGTCATGAAAGTTCTCATCACATAAGAAAACCACTTGTTGGAAGGAAACGGCTTGCATTTGCTCGGGAGCATAAAGACTGGACTGATGAGTCTGATGAGTCCAGCTCGACTCTATTCCTGGGTGATTTGTACAACAGGATAAGACTCTGTATGAATAATATTTTAATAATCTTTTCCCTATGAAGTAAAAAAAAATAATGAAATAAAATAAACACAAAGGTGTGTTTTGGTTTATAATAGTCTCTCCAACGTTTCCTTCATCATATACAGTTTTCCAGACTTGGAACAGATTTGCTGTTATTCAGGGACACTTTTTAAGCTGGAGTCTTAAAAGATTTCACTTGGGAAGAAAAATAAAAATGAACTGAAAATTGCTCAGGCTAGTCTGCCGATGTGACCAGGATGTTTCCCAGGTCTTACCGTATACGGTATACCGCAGCCCTGTCGAATTCTTAGAAAGTGTCGGTTCCGTTTTCCCTAACTGTAATTCTGGCTGCATTTCAAATGACAGGTCTCTGTGTACTGTATATAAATACGCTCACTGTAATTCATTCCCGTTTCCATAGTAACGGCTCATACACAGTGACTTGTTGCTGGATGAGTGAGGATAAAGTTCACAAAATACTAATTACTTTCTATTATACTGAAAAGCTACAGTACAATAGAAAGATGAAGGTTGTGGCGTTAATCAGACCACTTCATAGTAGGTGTTTTTTTCTTTTTTTACACTTCAAACAAAAGGATATTGAATGAATAAATGTATGTTTTACCGTTAATCAAGCACATTCAGGCTCACCTTGCACCTGATACGAGCCCGATATTAACCGGATTATAAAAACATGCCGTTATTAAACGGAGAAAAATGTGTCTTTGTTGAAATCCACCTGGACTGTGGATTATTTCCCTGCGACGTTAGACACATATAAGCATCCAGCTCGAGTTTGAGATGTTTGCGGTCACGTCAGCGCTGACAGGCATTCACTCAGATTTGTTTGCAGTCTGATGGAGAGGCGCTGATGTCTCAGGAAACCCTCTGGTCTGTTTACACTCCACTCGTACCTCCTAGCTAGTCTGTACTCGTTACAACTCCTGGAGTCCTCACCGCGGGGGGGACTTTACCATTTAATGCACATGAAATTTATTATCCTGAGACCGCGCCACGGCCGGCCAGCCACGCACTCGCTCTGCCTCCTGTACACTTGCTGACTCGGGTCATTGTTCATTCTCTATTGTGTAACTCTTCTCCTGCAGACAGTTGGAGTGCTTGGACGTCCTGTACACAGCCTAGTCGTGACTTTAAATGCCACGACCACTCAATCGTTAAGAGGTTGATCTGGGTTTGGATTAAAATCTCAGAGCGTAACCGGCGCTACGAATGGCACTAGTCTAAAAGTAACCAACGATGCGATGACATGAAACTCTTAGGACAGCTCCGAATAATGGCGATATCTTATACGCACCCGTACTTTTTATTATTATCACTTTTTTCCCTCTGCACCAACCTGGTTTGTATTGATGAATGACATAAGCTGAGCATTATTATTTTCTAATCACAGGTCTACCATTGAAGAATCCTTATAATGTTCAGTACACTGCCTGGTTTAAAAAAATTTCAGAAGGGCTCAAATTATTGAGATGCATGAAGCAAAGAAAACAACTAGGGAAATTTGGAATCCGGGATCTGGATTAAGAACCCATAAGCACGTTATTAAAACCTGCAAGGGCAGTGCTGAACCATCAACATCAAAAAAATTCAAATAGAAAAATCATGAACGGAGATCACTTAAACACTTCGTGAAGTTGCATGGTGTAAAATAAATAAATAAATAAATAAAATAAAATAAATTAAAAAATAATAATAAAATAAATAAAATAAAATAAAATAAATACATAAAAAAATAATAATAATAATAAAAATAATAAAATAAAATAAAATAATAAATTAAATTAAATTAAAAATAATTTTAAAAAATAAATAAAAAATCAACAGTAGAACCCAGAGGGGAACAAGGAGACCCGAAGATGCAGTACGACAGGAAAACCAGAGCTATGTAAAATAGTAAAAGTATGAGCATTTCCATACACACACATAATGTGATGAGAACGCTCATGATTGGGACTAAACAGCTGTGTGGTCATAAGAAAACCACATGTTAGTGAGATAAAAAAAAAAAAAAGGCTTAAGTTTGCTAGGAAGTATAAAGATTAAACTTTGGAGTGATGGAAAAAGGTCATGTGACCTGATGAGTCCAGACTGACCCTATTCCAGAGTGATGGGCGTGTCAGGGTAAGTAGGGAAGCGCATGAAGCGATGCTCCCATCATGCATTGTGGCCACTGTACAATCCTCTGGAGGCAGTGTTACTGTTAGGATCTGGGGTTGCTTCAGTTGCTCAGGTCTGGACTCAAATTGTGAAAGCCACACAAGAGGTTCTGGGAGCACGAGGAATCATTTTCATACATGAACCGTTCGCCACAATGTGTCCTGTAATCAAATCTAAAGTAGATTGAAGGAAATCTTAGACTGTGCAACTTCTTGTTTTGGCCAGACGGAGTAGAATTTGGCCTTCTGTTATAATATTGAGCTAATTGTATTAGGATTATGTTGCAGAGTGTGACAAGTAACCCAGGACCTCTGTAATCAGACAGTCGACAATCTGGTTCAACAATCTAGTTCGAACCGACTCGGCGTGTTCGGACTGTCTATGAATCTCTTAGATCTGGCACAAAAAGTCTCGGTTTGTGTTTTGGCAAGTCCTTCGATTTCTCAACATAAATATACACACACACACACACACACACATACACACACACATACACACACACATACACACACACATACACACACACATACACACACACACACACACACACACACACACACACACAACACACACCACACACACACACACACACACACACACACACACACACACACACACACACACACACACACTAATTCACACCTACTGTAAGGGCAAGTCAGAAATCTACAGTACCAATTGGGATGAATTTGGAAGGTGTGAAGAATCCAGAGAACCTGAAGAGGAGGAGACCACGTCAAGCTCCACAGAGTCTGTAACCGAAGATTGAACCGAGGATGCGGTACGATATGGTTCAAAACCTTCAAAGATGTCCGCGAGGGTCAACTTGTATTTCAGGCAATTTGTGTTTCATTTCGCTTTTGTATCGCTCGAGTTGAGCAGAAATACCTTAATCACGTATGCAGTGCTTCCTGATGATGTCGGATATTACTACTACTATTAATAATAATAATAATAATAATAATAATAATAATATAGTGTAATATGATCAGTTTATGAACAATGATGAAGTTTAAGCATTTGTGGTTCAACAGGAATATTATAAATCACTAGATTTATTTAGCAAGATTTAGACCATCACAACAGGAACAGGATTTTGAAAAGAAATTTTTTAAATGTGAACATTTTACCTTTAAACAATACTGATGTCCATTAAGAAAGATTTCAATCCAAGACAAAAAAACCTACATATACGCACACACACACACACTAAGGAAAAAAATAGCAGCAGTTACTTTAGTCTTTTTTTTCTTTGGCATTTTTTGCCTCTTTCAATTTTTCCTTTACAGCCACGTGGAGGTGCTTTACGAGCGTGCACTGACACAAACAATTCCCACAATCCGCACAAGTAAAGAAATAACACGGCAGTATTTATCAAGGTCTTTTAACAACTGCAGCTGAACAATGCTGCGGTAGGCTCCGGCGCCAAGCCGCACTCACAACACCCTCCCGCCTCCTCTTCTTCTTGAGTGGTACAGCTCTCAGCCCACAGCAGAGAGGTTTTGGCAGCAAGAAAATGACAGAACACGCCTGTGCCTAGGTATCACAAGACCAGGCTTTCTAACGCTGGCTTTGAGATAAGGCGAAAAAATATGGACAAGCTACGTCATGTTGACTTTTTGCAGCTCAGCATTTGAAACAAACTCCATTAATCCCTCTTTATCGCTTATCCTGTGCACGGGTACATGACAAGAGTCCGGATAGACGGTCAACCTATTGCACTGGTACAAACATGGCACAAAACCTGCATGTCTGTGGGGTTGCTGGAGGGAACTGGAGTATCCGAAGACAATCTAATAAGCAGTGGAAGAACATTGAAACTCCATGCAAACAGACAGGATGCGAGATTCGGTAACAGTGCAAACCCCTAAGCCACCGTGCCACCTTAACTTTAGTCTCACGCATTTCAAGGTCTGCTAGTGCAGGAATCCAACAGATATGTCATACCGTAGATAATATTTAGAGAAAGCGTCCATTTCCTTAGTAATGATTCTACTAAAGAAAGAATCTGAGTTTGTTTTAATTGTGATTATATAAAAATTCTAAAGACGACAAACGTGAAAAATGAATTCTTTAGATTTCCCCCTTAACTATTATATATAAGCAGTATACTGTATGTAATAGATTAACTCAATGTTCAATATTCATTCATAATTTTAAAAATGTAAAGTTTTACTCTTTTATTAAGCCGAATTTCAAAAAGTGTTCATTAACATTAATTAGAAGATTAACCGCACTAATGTTAATGATTTATGTGCAATATCTCAAATTCAGGTAAAAAGCATCGCTCAGTAAAAAATAACTGAGAAAGTGGTGTGACCATGCGTTCACCAGTTAGGCTGAGGTCATTAGAGAGCAATAAAGCATGAAGAAAGCTTCACCACTGCCCGCCTATAACGCTGAGTGATAAGTAGCCCAGGTATGCGCGGGTCGACCCCGCGTGAGGTCACGCTCAGGGTGGTTTGCATGTTCGGGCCTCTCCGAAATGCCTTCGCACTCATTGAAGGAGTGGTGCGGGTGGGGGTGTCCGTTGGAGTCCTGCTCACAAGGGGAAGATACAGACACTCATCAGAGCCGCGGCGCTAAACATATTCTTTAGGGTCCTGCTGTGTGCTAATCCTCCTGATCCTATCATGAGTAGTGCAGATCTGATCCTCTCTCTGTAAGGAGGAAGCTTAGCATTAAAGGAGGCTTTAAAACAACTTGACAGGCTTTTTATTATTATTATCATTATTATTATTATTATTATTATTATTATCCTTCACCTTGTTATCCAAAAGCCTTTGATCTTACAGGCCTCTTTTTAAATCAAGCGACCGGACCATTACTACAGTATGAAGTTGAACTGTGATTCGCCCAGACTGAATATGAATTATGAGAAGGCACAAAAAAAAGCATCCTTAGGATTTATAATTAGGTTTGCGTCATTCAATTTGAGCTCTCACGGAAAAATAAGTGTATCAACACACTTTAACTCACTGTTCTTGTGCCAGATTTACTGTCGCATGCAGTCTGTGCCAAATTCTGCAAAGACACAAGGCCTTTTGTGAAGTAAATACATGCATATGCACACAGAGAAAGGTTTTCAGCAAAGGACATGAAGAAGGATTCACAACGAAAACAACTAGGCTACCTGCTAATCTCACCGTCTTTAAACGCGCGTCCGGGAAATTTAGCTGCAGTTACCGGTACCGCGAGATGATTTGAGTGGTGGGAGGCCAGAACACGCTCAGCACCTCTCAATACCGAGCTCACAATACTCAGAGAGAAAGGGGGGGGCGGGGATGGTTTGTGTTCTTGGACAATCATAGCAGGAGGTAGGCCCAAACTTTAATGCCATCAACAATGTCTACAAGAAAAAAAAAGGCACTTATAGAAGCACCGCATTACCTCTACCCTGAAAGTGGTAGGCTTTTAAGGTTCTCAAGTATGCTAGACAGGAACAAAATGCACAGAGTGACTCTAGCAGGGGAAAAGTCTAAAAAGTAGAGTGAAGACTGACATGAAAAGATTTAAAGTGCATGGCTTTTACAGTACCTTAGCCACACACACAAAAAAAAAAAAGAAATAAAAAAAAATCGAATCTTCACTTAATTCATCTCAAGGCGGGAAAATTCACTTGTACTACCTTCCTACCAAACATACCAGAGCATAGAGAAAAATAAATAAATAAATAAATAGGTGCTGTCAAACACTATGGAGTTAGAAACAATGTATCATGAACTATTTCACACCAAAATCCCCAAATCCCCCCAATCCCTCTCCCCCCCTCAAAAACAAAAAAAAAAAAAAAAAAAAAAAGAACCCCGGTTCAGCTAAAACCATTTGAGAGTAAAAGCACTTTATTATCCAATGAACCTACAGTATAATGAACACTTTTCAAAGCAAGTTTCAAAAACCTCCAAAAAATGTTTATGAAACCTCTATTGGACTCTTGTTGATCCAACTTGTGGAACATTTTGCAGCTTCGTTGGCCGAAACGGTTCCATATAAAACCCAGGTTAGATAACCAAG
Source organism: Clarias macrocephalus (assembly GCA_011419295.1). NCBI lineage: Eukaryota > Metazoa > Chordata > Actinopteri > Siluriformes > Clariidae > Clarias > Clarias macrocephalus. The sequence goes on from JAAGKR010001306.1 coordinate 96,098, forward strand.
GCCCACCTCCTCAAAGATCCATGTAAGAACCGTTTTAGGAGCCTAACAACCCTGTATTTCCAATGACCCCCTTAAAGAACACCTTCAAGATTGACCCTTTTTTCATGAACACAAAACTGTAACCTTTTAGAACCTTTTGTTTGAGGTCCTTAAAGAAATCACTTATTTTTTCTTGATATTTTTGCAAAAGATTAAAAGTTCCTTTGAGCATTTAAATTGCAAACACTAAGGAAGGTTGGTGTCACCCACAATCCTCACTGTTTCCAGCTCTTTGCCAAACGGCTTGGTTTAAAACACGTGACGTATGGTTATTTATAAACTTACACAGCATTGCTAAACTTGTAACTCACTAAGCTTTCAGGTTTTTCCCACCAAAGGCCCTTCCTGATGCAACCCTCCATTATTATTATTATTATTATTATTATTATTATTTTATTATTATAAGGCTCTGGCTGGGTCATAAACCCAGACGATCCCTCCAGCAGATAAGAATCCTACCACTAAGCCACCAACACCTTGACCTTAAGATGAATAATTTACATAAATTCATAGATCGGTTTCAGAAGTCAAGCTGGCATATGTTTAGCAAACTTTAACGATCTAAAGAAGTCACAGATCTGTAGCCGTTTCATTTTATTATTTTTTTTGTCAGCTTCGCTAGAGTGCGGTTTTCACAAACTCAACATATCAACTGAAATTTCTTGCCGAGTCTGAAACCAGACCTCAACAGACCAGTTGATGACCCCTGTCCTAGGGTCCCTTGGCTGTTTTCAAGGGGGAAAAAAAATATCCATCTGTTTACATGTTCACCATAACAGGGGTAGCGACTGTAGTGAAAGAAATACCAAAACCTCTATGTCAGAATGTGTGTGTGTGTGAGAGAGAAATCCCTCTCTCTTAATCCTTGCCTCTTAACCTCGGCCAACATGAATAAATATTATTAGACAATCTCTTACCGTTGTCTTCAATGGCGAAATGGAAGATGTCACTGGTGGCATTGTCTCCATTTCGAAGGACGTAGCAGATGTGCATGTCATCAATGTCAGCTAGAGGAGAGATGAGCCAAAAGAGTGTAAGTATATATGAAGAGTTCTGTGCAAAAGTCTTGACCTCCCTCATTTCTTCACTTTTCGCTTCCAAAGAGACAGGCGTTCTTGTATTTTTAATGAAGTCTTGAGAAATAGTTTTCCAGCCTTACTGAAGGACTTTTTTGGGTCACATTTTTGGCAAGTTTTTGCCTCTTATTTTCAGTCCTGTTTCTGCTCCTAAGCAGTTATAGATATATTTTTTTGTGCATTAAGCCACACACAATGACGTATGAATTGTTCAAGCATTTGAAAAAACAACATCTAATTTAAGGCATGAACCAGTGAGAACCGGGTGCAGATGAAGACGGATGATCAGGCCGGTGATTATATACTGGTCAAGCTGAATGCTGAGTGGGGTTGGAAGAGACGGGAGGGGAAATGAGGTTGGTACATAAATAACCCATTTTTAAATTCTATTGTATCTTTGGGCACTTTGCAGTCTGTCACAGTAAAACATGTGTCTCCATTTCTTTCATTTACTTGTATGTGTATTTAAATGAAATATTAAGAAATGAGGGTAGTAGTTCTGAAACACTACTTGGATGCGAGGGTATATACAGTAGGAAGCATGGCACCATTTCATACACAAGGACAATGAATAAATGTTAATCTCAATAGTCCATCAGTGTATTTTGCCATGCCTGGGTTTCGTGACGTGATTATAATCCATTATTTAGAAAATGCACGACTCTAAAACTTGATGTGTTCATTGCTTTCCGTATGACAGGTTCCATTAAGAACAGCAAGAGTCTCCCACTGGTCTAAACGTCTGTATCATTTAGTTTTTTAACCTTCTTATGAGGTGAGGCTTTGGAACCTGGGCATTTTAGAAGAAGAGGAAAAATAAGTGTTGTATTTACAGCTCAGGTCATCATTATTATTTGACGGCAAAAAACTGTTTTTCTAAAGGGGAGAGCTTATAAAAATGTAAGTCTAGCATTTCCTAATACCCACAAGGGAGCAGCAATTTTATTTACTGTGGATTTTTACTTCGGAGAGGGGGAGGGGGGGGAAGGGGGGGGGGTTTAGTGAGATGCCCTTAAAATATTAAAAGAAAATGCTGAGAAAAAGGAGATGTGGTGGCGGCTCAATTATCTAGTCACAATGTTTTGTTGGAAGAAAAGCTTTGTTTGCCTGGACGCCTGATCGCTATGACTGCTTGGCCTAAAGCTCGTTATATACCCTTATAGGTCATTTAATAACAGGAATTAACTAGAATTATACAGAAAGTCCAACCTCGCAGGCAGAAGCAAAACGAAAAGATTTTTATTATTTGTTTTTCGTTATTCTTTTTATGCTCAGTTAAAGTTATACTACATCAATTCATTATTTATTCATTCTCAGGGAAAAAGCTGGATATCGGGCAAGAAAGCACTTGATTTTTTAATGCACTTAAAACCATTTGCCTCCATATACAAAGCTGTATATTAGGGACGTTTAAAGTTTCATACGTTGTGTCATGCATGAATAGGACGCACACATCTCTAAGCAACCAGGTCGATAGAGGAAAGCAATTCTAACAAGCTTTAACCCCAGAAAATGATCCTCCTATATACTATATTTTCCACTTAACCTTGGCAAAACATTCATGTTATAAATGTTGAAGACGTTTCTATTATACTGTACATGATATATTATTCTAAAGGATACTGAAGTGTTTCTTTATTACACTCACTGTCCACTTTAAAAGAAACACCTGAACACCTGTGTGTATGTATTTATCATGTGGCAGCAGCACACTGTACTGTTTCGAATCCTGCGGATACGGGTCAAGTGCTTCGGGTTAATGTTTAACCATGAGAACAGGGAGAATCTGACCTCCGATGTGTGATCGTATAATTTTGTACTTAAAGTAGGTCTCCAACAATTACCAGTAGGGATCCTCAACAACGTGGGCCTCATGTTAATTTCAAATGCATTGCTTGTTAAACTCCAGAGGGCTTGAGTTACTCATTGGAAGGTTGTGGGTTCAAGCCCCAGCTGCAACAGGTTGCCACTGTTGGGCTCTAAAGCAAAGCCCCTTAACCCTGTCTTCTTCCGAGCACCGTATAAATATACCGTACAAATAAAGACATTCACTGTGCAGTAATGTATATGTGATAAATAAAGGCCTAACTTTTGACGTTATAGACCTTATAAACCAGAATGGGTTTATGTTCTTACTATACTGCATCACACAGATCTCCAGATTTAAAATCTCTCATGTTTTTTTTTTTTTCCCCTCATGTCATCTCTTGGAGTTTTTCCTTGACACCATCACTTTTGATTGATTGATAGGGACAAATTGATAATACTATATTTACTTTATTATTATTATTATTATCATTATTATTAGATTTTTACATTCATATCTCAATTTTTCTTTCCGTAAAGCTGTTCTGTGCCAATGTCATTTATTAAACTGCTATATATTCAATATATCAATATTCAATAGATCAATAAACAAACAGATAAGAAAGTGTGCCGGTGTTCCTTTTAAAGTGTTCCATGCATGTTCATTCATCAATTATTTAATATTGGATAGGAAAAAAAATCAATTAACATTTTCCAACTTTAAAATTAAATAATCACATTTGGGCATCAAATCAGCTGCTTTAAATCTACTTATAAACCAAAGATAACTTAATAAATAAATAGATGCATATAATTTAATCTCAGAAAAGTTTATAATTTGTGTCTACATTGATATCTGCTTACTGTGGTGCATTTAGAAAATGTCAAAAATTTTACCTTGAGTGAATGTGGTAATGGTGGCGTTTCCCTTGCCCAGATCGATGAGGTAGCCGTGTTCCGCGCCTACTGTTACTCTAAAAGTTACAGCTCCATAGGAACTGTCTCTGTCCTCGGCCTTCAGTGCTTTACTGGTGATCACAAATCCTAGGTGACCGCTGGGCAGCGTTTTCAAGGCCGTCCCACCCTTGTTGACGACAACCTGAGGAATGCCGTTGTCCACAGACAGAATTGTGATTTTCATCACCTGGGGCTTACGCGTCTCAAAAACTGTATCGGGAAAGACGTAAAAGTCAGAATGAGTTCCGTCTGTGACGACGAACGAAAAGCTGTCGGAAGCAGACTCGGTCCCGTCGTGCTTGTAGCTGATCATGTTCTCGTTGAGATCCTGCTTGGTGAAAGATGTGATGGTCCGGGTGTTGTTGAACAGCAGCTTTCCATGAATGGGCACCTGAGTGATGGTGAACTTTAGGTGTCGGTCGACTGTGTCGCGATCCTCCACGGTTAACTCAAACGGCGTGATTAGCTTGCTCTTCCCTTCGTTAACGACCACGCCGTGAATCGTGACCACGGGCTTCTTGTTGTCCACGTCCGTTATGGAAATGCGGAAAGTGCGAAACACTGGATTGTACCCGTCCGTCACTTCAAACTCGAAGCTGTCCATTTTAACCTCGTCATCAGCCGTGTGGATGTAGTAGATCTTGCTTCCAGCCAGCTGGAGCTGGGTGAAGGAGCTGATGGGCATGCCTGGCGAATCAGTGCACTCCAGGTGACCTCTGACTGGAGCTCGAGTGATGGTGAAGACCAAGTGCTCGTCTGGGCTGTTGAGATCGCTGGTACTGAGCAGGTCCGTGTTCAGGGTCACTCTGCCACCTTCTTTAAGAGAAACGCCTTTGCTGATAACTTCAGGGAACACCATATCTATTCCACCGATTGTTACATAGAAGTACCTGTCAATCAAAGGATTGATGCCGTCCGTGACGTCAAATTTGATGAGGTCACGTATTCCTTCCTGTCCGTTGTGGATGTATATAATCAAATTTTCATCAATGTCACTCTGTGTGAAATTCATTCCAACGGTTATGTTTTGGAGCGTTCCAAACGCCGTCCTCTTTTGTAGTATTCCCTGATTGGGGCCGTATCGGATAACATAGGTCAGTGTGCTATCGTTTGTATCCAGATCGGTGGCTTTTAAAACTTTGTTGGTGATTTCTTTGATTTCTCCTATCTCTATTTCCAGGCCGTCGTTGATAGCCATCCTTGGTGTTTCGTCATCCACTGGGATAACCATAATTATGACAGTCCTTTCCACAGTAAATTTACCATCAGTGAGAAGAATTTTAAAACTGTCTTCAGTGGTTTCTGAATCATCATGCTCATAAACAATGCTCGAGGCCTCTCTTATCTGGTCTAGAGTAAAGTTGGTTACAGGAACAGTACCAGTGGTTAACTGATTTATAATGAAACCATGTTTTGGAGGTTTAGTAACAATAAACGTCAGCTCGTCTGTCGGAACATCCGCATCGACACCATTCAGTATAGGAGTGTCAATGACGACGTTCATGCCTTCCATTACGACAAACTCTCTCATATGGATCTCGGGCTTTTCTCATTAGATGGGATAATCACGATAGGAAAGAAGTGTCTCTCTGAAAAATTTATTCCATCCGAGCACCTGAAAGTGAACCTGTCCTCCACGGGCTCCACTCCTTTATGAATGCTTTGCACATAGTAGATATGATTTTGTTTGATGTCTTTGATGGTGAACGCGCTGATAGCAGTTCCCGACCTGGACTTCTCTGATCCTGGAGCAGGTGAGATGTTCTCCAAGTAGCCAGATGTGGGCTGAACAATGATTGTACACAGCAGGTCATCGTTAGGAGTGTCAATATCGGAGGCGCTTATGTGGGCTATTTGGACGACGTTCTTTTCACCTTCGACAACGTTGAACTGGTGGCCGACAAACACCTGAGGAGACTGGCTGTCTATTGGCAGGATGGTTACGTGTACTCGGACACCCTTGATTTTATTGCCGCCTACAGTCCACTCATCAGACATGTCCGTCAGGGTCAAGTTAAAGTAGTCCTCTTTTGTAGTAAGGCCGATCTCTCCACTCGTGTGCGCGTACACGACAAACCCACTGATGATGTCGGCTTGGGTGAATCTGTTGGCCGGTCTGCCGTTGACCAGTATTTCACCAAGAACTGGCGGATCCTCTACTATAAAGGTCAACCTGAGGTCATCTGTGTCTTCATCTCGTCCCTGAATAACGTTAGCTGTGATTTCAGTGGCTCCGTTTTCCAAGACGTCGATGTACGAGCCGATGGTGCCTTCTGGAAGGCTTATGGTTGGAGTTTCGTCATCAATGAGCTTCACGTTTATCTTAATGGTAATGGTGACAACATGGACGCCGTCGCTCACGTCGAGTTGAAAGAATTCATTTGTCGACTCGTCTCCGTTGTGAGAATAGGAGATCCTGCCCTGAGAAATATCGTCGAGTTTGAACGAGTCCCCTTTGGTCAGGTCAGTGAACATGTACTGGATCTTTCCATGTAAAGGAGGTTGAGTGAGCGTAAAGGAGATCTTTGTACTGTCTGTGTCTGGGTCGGCGGTGTCAAGCTCGGAGCGTGTGATTACATGAATACCTCGCTCTAACACGGTGAACCCTGTGTTGGTAATCTGGGGCGGTTTGTTGTCAACAGGTTGCAGGAAAATGGTGAACGCTCCATCGGCACCGTTTCCTGCCGTGTCCTCAACCGTGTAATGGAACTGCACTACATGCGGAGTTATGCCCAGCTCCAGATCGGGAGGCTTGTATGCTATTTTATGGTGATTTATCTGCGCTTGAGTGAACTCCGTAACCTCTATATCTGGGCTCTCTGTGAGAACAATGGCTCCCAGAATAACAGGGTTGTTCTCATCCGTGTCTCTCGGAGGCTGAGTGACGGTGTATTTCAAATCCCTGTCGTCTGAGTCTAAATCGGTGTAGCGTAAGAATTTCTTGCGGAAGAAAGTGAGCTGGTATTCGTGTACGGTCAGCTGCAGAGTAGTGTCAGGGTAAATCTCAGGAGGGATGTCGTCCACGGGGAGGATTTTGATAATGAAAGAGTTCTGTCCTGACCGATTTGGCGGGTCGTTGTCATCTTGAACTCGGAAAACGAACTGATCCGTGACGGTTTTGGTGTTATGCGGGCCGACGTGTCTGTAAAACAGCTTTCCGTCTGTAATGTCTTGCTGCAGCCACTCTGTCACTGCCTTCTCATACATCTCGTCTTCCGAATTGAACCTCCACGTGGACGGGTCTTCCGGGGCGTCCGCCTGTCGGAGCAGCACCTCTCCTATAATTGAGAAAGGCTCCTCCAGGACGAATTTAATAGTCGAATCCTCCGAGTCGATATCAGCTGCGCTGAGCATTAAAGGTGAAATGGGCATCATCTGGTTTTTTAACATCACCAAACCTGTGTTGGCATTTATAATCGGCGGCTCGTCGTCAGTTGGCACCACGGTTATAGGGAAAAGAAATTCCACTTCGTGTTTACCGTCTGTCATCCGGAAAATGATATTGTCACTATAAGTGTCACTGCCATCATGCTGGTAGACGACAGATCCGTGATCCAGATCTGCCACGGTGAAGAATTTTCTCCCGGAGCCGATGACTGTGAGCTCGCCGTGCCTCAGTCCGTCAATCACTGTCACTCTGACATCATGTAAATTGTCCTCGTCGCTAATCTGCAGGTTTTGCGAACTAGAAAGTGATCTAGTCTGTCCCTCGTAGAGCAGCTGCCCCGTGTTTCGAGTCACAACAGGCGCCAGGGTGTTCATGGGCTTAACGACGATCATAAACGCGAACGGGTCTGACACGGCTCCCTCTGTATCTACGACCACAAACTCGATTTGGAAAATCCTCTCAGCATCCGAATCTTCAGAAGGGGGCTTGTATGCTATTTTAAGATCTTTCAGATCTCCCTGATAGAAAGACGTAATGGGTAAATTCCTATCATCTGTACTGACGATATAGCCTTCCTCGAACGACAGAGGAGAGGTGATGTTAAAGATCAAGTCGTCAGACGGAGATTCGACATCTTCGGCGGCGAGCATGTCGGGGGTTATGGCGGTCATGACGAATTGGTCGACTTCCATCATCATCATGGAGACGAAGCTAGGTTTGGGTGGTGTGTTTTCCTCTCCTTCTTTAATACGCACCATGATTTGGAAAAACTCCTGTTTTATGACGTTGCTCTCCTTGTCTTGGAGCTCTACATACATGGGGATGTAATCTCTGTTTGGAGAACGCTGATCGAACGTATGCCGATAGCGAACGTTCAGTCTGAGAAATTCATCACAGTCAAACATTTTTCCCAATTTACCGTCATCGACAAGCTTTCCATACCTGGGCAGGACACCGGTTCCGGCGAGAGAGGACACTTTACATTGGTACATGTTTCGATCATAGGTGAACTCTAGGATCTTCTTGTCAATCGGGTTACTTGTCCCTAGAAGCTTCTCAACCGTCAGAGGCATGTTTTTGATCAGGATCTCGAGCTGAGTGAAGATCACTTCAACTTCCATCATGAACGGGATGATGACCGTGTCGGTCTGGGTGTCGTACCTTAACTGGAGTCGTACCCGGTCTTTGGCTGGACTCCGGGATCCGAAATGGGAATATTTCACGTCGCTGGGTCCGAACTCGCATGGGAACTTTTTAGGGCTGAGCTGACCCGGTTTCTGCGACAATGGGTCGTTGTCCAGGACTGTGATGGTGCACTTGTCTCCAGGTCGGACCTGCAGGACTAAATCATTAATCGGGTCGATGAACACTGATCTGCCAAAGGGAACCCGGATTCCGTTGTTGGCCACCAGTATGGCGTCCTCTGAGAGCTCGGACCTGTGGCCGTAGCTCAGTCCCAGGCTGTCAAACCCGCGCACGCAGGAAACCTCCAGCAAACTCAGCGCCATAATAAAGCTCCACACGGCGCTCTCGGATCTGCTCTGAGCCATCGTGCGGTTCAAGCCACAGTCTCTGATATATCCAACAAAAAAAAATAATAAGGAAATCACAAAAATCCACACGCGCACACAAGGAGAAATAATATATATATATTTTAAAATAATAATAAGATTAAAGTAAAACAGCGCGGTGTTGCAAAGCGCGCTTCAACGCGTCCGCGTAAAAGCGCACCATATTCTCCCCCTGCGCCTCCTGCGCTCCCGGATAAACTTCATGCCCGGAGAAGTGAGGCGACCCAAGCCACGCCTTCCTCGCATCCCATTGGCTTAGCCTTGTGGCGGAATGCGCGAGCCGACTTATGACTGGGCGCGAGGACTGTCTCTGCGAGATAGAGGGCGGGAAACACAGACAGCGCTGAGCTCTGAGGGAATGTTTAGTCTTTCTATGATCAAAGCCCAGAAAACACTTTCGCTGTTTGTTTTTTTTTTTTTTTTCATTAACTGCTTACATTACATTTGTAATGTTGTATTGGTAATATATATAAAAAACTAAAACAATACGATAATCATTAAAAACGATACAATATCAACATTTATAAGAAGAAGAATACAAGGAAAGAAAAGAAAACATTCTATTCAGCTATTGTGATGCTTCTTATAGAGCATGAAATGTATCCGTGTTAACGTTTCAATGTAATGAAAACGCATTCCTGATCAGAATGCCAATATTAAATCTATTCTTTATTTAAATAAAATGTCAGTAAACATCTTAATATAATTTATGTACAAATTTTAATACCGAATATTTGTTTACTTTTATTCATTTACTTTTTCGGTTGTATTATTTATTTCCAAGTTCTTTATACACCCTAGTTTTTTTTTTTTTTTTGGTTTCGTTTAATAATTCAAAATATTGCTTCAGCTCCCTCTAGTGGAGAAATGTGAAATATTTAAGCGGTTGTTTTGCTCAGAAGTCACTGCACAGGGGTTGGTGTGATTTTCTGATATTGTGTATAAATAATTGATTAATGTATGAACGGCATTGCATCCCACAGCAGAACTATTTAATAGTAAATAATCATAAAAGTCTGAGTGAGAGAGAGAGAGAGAGATTGAGTTAAATATAGTTACAGAGCAATTAAGTGAGTGAATGTGTGAGTAAGTGAGTGAGTGAGTGTCTACTTAAGTGAGGGATTTTTTTAAGTGAGTGAGCGTTTAAGTGAGTGACTGTTTTTGAGTGAGTGAGTGAGTGAGTGAGTGAGTGAGTGAGTTTTTAAATGAGTGAGTGAGTGTTTAAGTGAGTGAGTGAGTGAGTGAGTGAGTGAGCGAGCGGGCGAGCAAGTGAGTGTTTGAGTGAGTGAGTGAGTGAGTGAGCGAGCAAGCAAGCAAGTGAGTGTTTGAGTGAGTGAGTGAGAGTTTAAATAAGTGAATGAGGGCATGGTTCATTGAGTGAGTGAGTGAGTGAGTGAGTGAGTGAGCAAGTGAGTAAGTGTTTAAGTGAGTGAGTGAGTGAGTGAGTGTTTAAGTGACGGTGTGAGTAAGTGATTGTTTCACTGAATGTGTGCGTGAGTGTGTGAGTGAGTTTTTAAATGAGTGAGTGAGTGTTTAAGTGAGTGAGTGAGTGAGTGCATGGTTCTTTGAGTGAGTGAGTGAGTGAGTGAGTGAGTGAGCGGGCGAGCAAGTGAGTGTTTGAATGAGTGAGTGAGTGAGCGAGCAAGCAAGTGAGTGTTTGAGTGAGTGAGTGAGAGTTTAAATAAGTGAATGAGGGCATGGTTCATTGAGTGAGTGAGTGAGTGAGTGAGTGAGTCTGTGTCCATG
>JAAGKR010001306.1:106700-131984 GCA_011419295.1 Clarias macrocephalus
TATAAATAATTGATTAATGTATGAACGGCATTGCATCCCACAGCAGAACTATTTAATAGTAAATAATCATAAAAGTCTGAGTGAGAGAGAGAGAGAGATTGAGTTAAATATAGTTACAGAGCAATTAAGTGAGTGAATGTGTGAGTAAGTGAGTGAGTGAGTGTCTACTTAAGTGAGGGATTTTTTTTAAGTGAGTGAGCGTTTAAGTGAGTGACTGTTTTTGAGTGAGTGAGTGAGTGAGTGAGTGAGTGAGTGGTTGTTTGAATGAATGAGTGACTGAAAGAGTGTTTAAGTAAGTGAGTGAGTGAGTGAGTGAGTGAGTGTGTGAGTGAGTTTTTAAATGAGTGAGTGAGTGTTTAAGTGAGTGAGTGAGTGAGTGAGCGAGCGGGCGAGCAAGTGAGTGTTTGAGTGAGTGAGTGAGTGAGTGAGTGAGTGAGTGAGCGAGCGGGCGAGCAAGTGAGTGTTTGAGTGAGTGAGTGAGTGAGCGAGCGAGCAAGCAAGCAAGTGAGTGTTTGAGTGAGTGAGTGAGAGTTTAAATAAGTGAATGAGGGCATGGTTCATTGAGTGAGTGAGTGAGTGAGTGAGTGAGTGAGCGAGTGAGTAAGTGATGGTGTGAGTAAGTGATTGTTTCACTGAATGTGTGCGTGAGTGTGTGAGTGAGTTTTTAAATGAGTGAGTGAGTGTTTAAGTGAGTGAGTGAGTGAGTGAGTGAGCGAGCGGGCGAGCAAGTGAGTGTTTGAATGAGTGAGTGAGTGAGCGAGCAAGCAAGTGAGTGTTTGAGTGAGTGAGTGAGAGTTTAAATAAGTGAATGAGGGCATGGTTCATTGAGTGAGTGAGTGAGTGAGTGAGTGAGTGAGTGAGTGAGTGAGTGAGTGATTGTTTTAGTGAGTGAGTGAGTGAGTGAACGAAAAGTCACTGACTATCCGTTGCTGTTTAAAACTTTTATGTACTTTATACAGTCTAAGTCTGACTTAGCAATATTCTCTTTCATCAATAGTCTTCACCATGTTGGACATTTCAATACCTGTTAAAATGCAGCACTCTGCATATGGGATGGCTTTTATTGATTGATAAGCCATGCAATAAGTGACAGCAGTGTTTATAGACCGTGGGAAGTCGAGTGAATTTTATGAATAAATCATTTTGTTAGATCTAAGACAGTTTATTATGAGAAAATCCTATTTTTATATTTGCAATGCAAGCACTGGGCTTTATGTGTGATAAAATGCCTATAATGCTGGCTGTCACACATAACCAAGTGTGACAGGTGAGGGAGATTCAGGCGCATAAATCAAAAAGGGTTCTTTGGTTATAACTTATAATAAACCCTTAGAAAGAGTATTTTTTTTATAGTAGAAAAGGTTCCTATTATAAGAAAGACAAGAACAGTCAAAGAAAACAATAAAGAACATTTTTATCCTTTCAAAGCTGAGCCTTAGGAACAATGTAACAATGTCAAAGATGCCATGTATTGCTATAGTAGTTTAAAAGCTATAAGAATGCCAGACTTATATTAGCTTATCCTGTCCATGGGCAATTGGGAAACAACAGACATCCTACTCTAGATGTCTTTGAGCCATGGGAGGTGCGAGGCCACAACGCTAACCACTATGTCAACATGCGCCTCATTTTATTGATATAGTCTTTATTTCTTTTATTTATATAGCGCTTTTGGTCATTGTCATTCTTGTTCAACGATGAAAAATAGTCCTGACCCACAGGCTTTAGAAAGCCGCCATGTTTGCATCGATCATCAGGAATTCCGTGCTGTCAGCAGTTCGGGTGGCCTCGGCGCGAGTAGATTAGAACTGGATTAGCAAAGGCTGAGTTATGACCCTCTTGTGCACTCTTCTGATTTATTGTTAAATCTTTATATCTCCATCTCTGTCCAAGTCACGGCTCTCCAGCTTAATCTCTCTAGCAAGGATTATAAAGGAGTTCAGTTTCTGTAACAGGGTGATGGAGTTGCTCTCACTGGTTGGAGGAACTGGTTTTATCTGGTGCTAGGTTCAAAATGATGATTAGAGACCATGCCACAGATTACTGTGAGAGACACGTGTATTCGCCGTGCTTGATGAGAGGGTAAAAATCCGCTCCTGTGGGAAAACACCTGCAGCTCCAGGCAAGCACTGGGCAATGAAATCTTTCTGGAACGCCCATCATCCAGCCACAGCGGGGATTCCAACACGCCATGCTCATTTCCTACCCAAGCAGATGTTTCAACTTTCCCCGTCTCTATACTTTATGGGACCATATTGACACCTAGAGCTCTCACACTGTCACGAGTGGTAATCAGTTTTCCCTTTTTCCCCCCTTTTTTTTCAGTCTGACATCATCCTGAGTAAGAGTATAAAAAACCTTTTTAACTTGTTGAGAAGAAATATGAGACCCATTTTTCTTGTTGAACCTTAATACTACGGTAATGGGGGAAAATCGTGTGATCTATCTGTTGATATCTAACACTTCTAGCCCTGTTATTACTCTCTATCAGTTTCAACACAAAGGTCCATTAATTAAAGTGTGAAGCAGGATATTCCACTGCACAGTACAGAATATTACCAACCACATGCTCCATCTGTCATGCTTTAGCTTCTCTTTAAACACTACTTGGCTTTTCTTACCCTCTCTATTGTGTCTGTTTTTTAAATTAAGGACAACATTCTAGGACTAGAAGTTAACTCTGTCCCATACAGTACATTTATTAATAAAACTCTTCTTGGTCCACATCCTGTGTAGAAAACACATGATTTAGGGACCGAAGTCAACAGAGTTGCAGCAAAGTGTACTGGTAAGGATAAACAGTATTTAATATTACTGTATGTATAAATGATACCATATGCGATATCATGGTTACAGTAGAGTACCAACTTCTTTTTTTTTTTACTGACATTAACTTGATCAGTATTATTAAGTCAAACATGTTTCCAGATATTACTTTTCCAACCCCAAAAAGAATGTTACAAGAATACAAGAATAGTTTGGTATCAGAAGGTATTAAATTTCAATATTTTGCAGACAAAAGCCTGCAACCCAAAGTGATGTTGATGATGAGGAGGAGGAGGAGGAGGAAGAGGAGGAAAATGAGCAGAATGAGAATGAAGGTGATGATGATGAAGATGATGATGGACTAAAACTAACTGTTTACTCATTGATTTACTGATGATGATGATGATGAAGAGGAGGAGGAAAAGGAGCAGAATCAAAATCTTTATTGCCAAGTATCTTTAGTGCCATTGCACGTACAAGGAATTTGTTTTGGTGACAGGGCATCCAGAGATGACAAAACAAACAACATGGGGGAGAAAAAAGTTGGAGTAGGATGTGGGGTTTTATCAATAAAGTCAAATAAATATCAGTGGTACTGAACGGTATAGTACACTGTAGTATTGCACATATATTTATTGCACAGTGAGAAGAAAAAATTGTGTTGTAAATTTATGTTGTTGCATGTATGTAGCACCCTGGTCCTGGAGGAACGTTGTTTTGTTTCACTGTGTACTAACTGTATAAGGTTGGGATGACAATAAAAGCCTACTTGACTACTTGACTTGAACGTTCAACTGTTCATGAATTAATGAGAATGAAGGAAATGCTGCTGCTGATGATGATGGAACAAAGCTACTGTAACTGTTTACTGTTTGTTTTACTGATGATGATGATGATGATGATGATGATGATGATGATGATGATGAGGGAGAGGAGGAGGAGGAAAAGGAGCAGAATGAGAATGAAGGAAATGATGATGATGATGATGATGATGATGATGATGATGAACTAAAGATATCTGTTTACAGTTTGATTTACTTATGATGATGATGATGATGATGAGGAGGAGGAGGAGGAGGAGGAGGAGGAGGAGGCAAAGGAGCAGGCTCAGAATCAGAAAGAGCTTTATTACCAAGTACATTTGCATGTGCAAGGAATTTGTTTTGGTGACTGAGCTGCCAGAGATGACAAAACAAACAACACGGGGAAAAACAAAAGTAAACAACAAATGGAGTAGGATGTGGGGTTTTATCAAATAAGTCAAATAAATATCAGTGGTATTGCTCTATATTTCATATTTATTACAAATATTTATTGCAAAGTGAGAAAACCTGTTCATGAGGTAGTGAGAATGAAGGAGATGATGGTGATGAGGAGGACGAGGAGGAGGAGGAGGAGGAGGAGGAGGAGGAGGAAAAGGAGCAGAATGAGAATGGAGGTGATGTTGATGATGATGATGGACTAAAGATAACTGTTTACTTTTTGATTTACTGATGTTGATGATGATGATGATGAGGAGGAGGAGGAGGAGGAGGAGGGTGAGGATCATTATAAGGAAAAGGAGCAGAACAAGAATGAAGGAAATGATGAAGATGATAATGGACTAAAGATAACTGTTTACAGTTTGATTTACTTATGATGATACCGATGATGATACTGATGATGCTGATCATGATTATGATCATGATCATGACATAAAAATTATAAGGAAGATGATGATAAAGAAGAGGAGCATGAAGAAGGAAAGGATGATAATGATGCCAGTGACACTGCTGCTGCTGCTGCTGATGATGATGAGGACAAGGAGAAGGAGGAGGAGGAAGTGGAGGAGGAGAATGATGAAGAATGAAGAATGGGGATGAAGAATGGGGAGGAGGAAGAGGAGGAGGAGGAGAATGAAGAAGAAGATGATAATACTTATGGTGATGATGTGGAAGTAGAGAAGGAGAATAATGATGATGGTGACGACGACAACATCACTCCACTTATCCATAAATCATATTCTGGCACAAGTGATCTGAGTTATGTGGTAACTTTTATCCTATAAAAACACCTGGTTTGGCACGAGTAATGAGTGAACGGATTTAGACAAACAAACCAACAAATTGTAGATTTACTTCAGAAATTAGATAATGTTAGATAGTCTTACAATATCATACAGTAAAAGCTGCAGTCTTAGCTATTTTAAATACAAATATAGTTTTAGATGGATATTTTCTGTATTTTGGATTATTAAGTCAAACATGTTTCTGAACTTCGCTTTTCTAACCAGAAAATGTTTTCTAAAGTATGTTACTAAAATATATATTTGTACACCCTAAAAAATGCCAGTTTGGGTTGTTTTTAAACCAGCTGCTGGATAAATATTGGATCAACTACATGCTGGGTTAATTTAATCCAGCAAAATGAGTTATTTATTTAACCCAGCAAGATGGGTAAAATATTCGGGTCATATTTAACTATAATGCTGAGTTAATTCTACCTCACAAATAGATTATTATTAGTTTTATGTTTTACATGTCTATGGGTAAAACAGTTTAAACAGTTAAATTACTTATGATATACTGGTCTATTACAAAGAAAAAACAATGAGTTTTGCAAACCATACATATATGCAATAAACAACACCCAATTACATGTACAAATCAGAGAAAAAAATATTTATATTTATTTTTCAAAAGCACAAGATCAGATAATACAAAATAAGTTCAAGAGCGACATCATTATGATACTATTACTGAGAAACACTAATGCCTGAGAGCAGCGCTGGTCATTACATCAGGATGTAGGGCTACGGCCTCGACACTTCAGCCTGCTGGAGATAAAGAAAGCACAAGTTTATGGAAAAATCGAGAGGGTTGGCTAGTATGCATATTTGTAAGAAGATTAGTGTTTTGTAACACCTCAGCTTTTTATATGTGGTTGCTAATGCTAGCAACCTAGCTAAATGCTAGCGTCATGCTGGCACTACAGTTAACAGTTTAGCTTTCATTCATCATTTCACCACCTTCATACACCCTGCAAGCAATCTACAAAGAAAGCTAAAAAGCTCAGACATTTTTGCAGTTTCTTTCATACACAGGTGGGGTTCTCTGGTTTGGTTAGCTAGCAGCACCATTGTCAGATAAACTAGCACGCTATAGCACAGACCAGGCTAAAAGTTTGAGTGTAACGTTAACATGGTAACAGTAATAAATGTTACATGAAGTGAACAAATTCAGTCATAGGTGAGTGAAAGTGTGTATACAGGCCTCATATTTAACATTTACATTTCCTCTTAAATGTGTGAGGAGGAAGACGAAAAAAAAAAAAAAAACACGAAGCTGACATAGCCACTGAATACGCCGGTGAACTTCGGGGGAGGGGCGGTCTTGTCTGTAATGTTAGCTGTGACTAGCTAACCCAACTCCAACAAAAAAAAAGTACCCCATTCACTGTA
Source organism: Clarias macrocephalus (assembly GCA_011419295.1). Lineage (NCBI taxonomy): Eukaryota > Metazoa > Chordata > Actinopteri > Siluriformes > Clariidae > Clarias > Clarias macrocephalus. Next base: position 112,906 of record JAAGKR010001306.1, read on the forward strand.
AATAACCCAGAAAAATGACCCAACAGAGGCAACCCAGCATTTGGGTAGTAAAAACAACCCAGCATTTTTTAGTGTGTATTATTAAAGAAAGTATTACACTATGTGACAGACCTCTTTTTCAGACTTATACTATAATGCAATTGTGGGATTATAATATAATGAAAAAGTTAATTTTCTCTTGGAATTTAATATGAAAAGTAAATCTCTCATACTGTATATTTAAGATTCATTACATGTGAAGTAATCAGTTTGAGACTCCTAGACTCTGGGACCATCAAATCATTTATAAATGAAATGCCAAATTTACAGTACTTTCGTCTACTGTCGAAAGAGCACTTTTGACTGAGTGATGATCCAGTTCTTTTCTCTTTAGCCAGGTAAGATGCATCTGATCATCTCTGGTTCAACAGTGATGTGATCATCTGTGATCATTCCTGTCACTTGTTCTACCACACTTTTCCCTTCCAGTCAACTTTCCATAAGTATATTTGAACAGCCAGCTCTTTCAGCAGTGACCTTCTGTGGCGTAGCCCCCAGTGGCGATAACTGTTTTCTGGACAACTGTCAAGTCAACAGTCTGTACTGACCATGATTCTGGTCAGTACAAATTAGATTGAGACATGGTACGCACTGTATAAATAATAATGCATTCAAAGTCAAAATGAAATATTCTATTTTGAGATATTGGATTTTTAATTTTCATGAACTGTAAGCTTTAATAATTAAAATGAAAACAAAATTTGTAAAAAAAAAATTATTTGACTTATTGTAATAATTCTAAAATACATTAAATTAAATAACAAAAAAAAAAAAAAAAACTTTTTCCCGAGGAATTTTTTTTAGATGCTTTGTATAGCAAATTCTTTAAAATGTTTAGTAAAGATTTCCAGGAAGTATTCTCACAAATCTTTCTAAAGGGTAACAAGGGGTTGTAACACTAAATATTGATTTGATTAGTTTAAGCTCTTTATGGTAAAATTCTTAAAATTGTAACTGCATTCTTTTAGAAAGATCTTTGCCTAATGATGTATTTTTACATGTGCTTATGAAATATATTTAGCAGTCCTCATGAGGATTGTCTGATAAATCATTAATATCTGTAAAAGATTTAATTTGCATGATACCATAAATACTTAGTTTTGACTTATACCTTATAATATATCAATCTTAGACCACACTGAAAAAAACACACCAGTAAAAAGTGGATTTTTTTTTTTTTTACATTTAAAATTGCAAATAAACAGAGAATTTTTGAATTTTTAAATGTTATATCATATCTGGGGTGTTCGATATCTTTTATTAAATATTTTATGATGTGTTTAATTTCAACTCTATTTGATATATGAGTTTTTTTTAAGCTACTGCAGTTCATCCTAATCTCAAATGTGTTGTTGTGAAAAGAAAATGGGGAAATACCAAACATTAAGAAACTCTGAAACTCATGTAAATATGAAAAAATTCATGTAAATATGATATTTTTACATTTTAAATATTTTTAATATGTGACGAAAAATACATGAACTTATTTAATAATAAAAATATTTTAATTCACAGTAAAAGGTTTCACATTGTTTCTATTGGAGTGTCGTTGATCATAAAGTCAATGATCAAAAATAAAATAAAAAATCAATAATTTCCCTCAGAGGATCAATAAACAATCTATCTATCTATCTATCTATCTATCTATCTATCTATCTATCTATCTCTATTTGCTACTCAGTATGATGTAAACTAACACAATGATCTCATTAGGTATGCAAATATGATTATAATTACTACAGTCCCCCCAATAACCGCCAGGATCTCTGTGTCTCTGTGTGTCGCAGGCTCTCGTTTCAGCTCCTCGTGAATTCCCCATGCTCCAGCTGTCATTATTTCTTTCCACTGCAACAATTGCTGAGCTTATCGGCTCTATTTTCTGTTCCCGAATCTCTCTGTAGTTACGATACACTCCCCACGCGCCTGTGATCTCATTTGTGCTATTTTAGTTCATTACTCCATCTAGCAGACTTCAATAGAGCCACTGTACTCTTCAGGGCCGAGGGAGACCTCACGGCACAAAGATGTCAAAACAATTTCAGTTTGTAAGCGAGTTTGACTATCAGAGGATTAATTGAAGCACGCCAGAGGTGAGAGCTCAGAGGTGCAAATTCAAGGAAGAGAACGTGAAATGTGAGAACTGAAAGAACCAGACCCGGAGAAGCAGAGGTATTAGCGCAGCCAAGTTTTGCCTGTAATTAAAGTCATAAGAGAAGTACAACCACTAGCCCCGTTCCTAACCTTAATCTTCTCGAATTGATTCGAATTTTCAAGTGACAGTCAGAGGTTACATGGAACATTTGAGCTTGCGTGAAACCGGATAAATGAAACACTTTAGCGACAAAAAACTCACATCCTCTAATACAAGGAAAACATTTTCAAGAAATAAAGGTCTCCAGATTTAGGGTCCTGGGTTTGATCCTGAGCTCAGTTTGTTTCACTCCGTGTTCTCTCCATGTCCTTGTCCATGTCAGCAAGTACTGTAGCTTCCTATAAAAACATATCATACCAGTGGGTGGACTGGTTACAATAAATTGTCCCTGGGTGAGGATGAGTGTCCATGATGCCCTGTGAGGGATTGACATCTCATCAAGTTTGTATTCCTGCCTCACAACAGTGATCCTGGGATTGGCTCCAGATCCACTGTGACTCTGACCAGGAAAAAAAATAATAATAATAATCAAAACTACAATTATAATGGATGAAAACAAACAGATAAACTAACAAACAAAAATCTATTTTTAATACAATAGACATAATATGGGCCCCAGAGTGGCGCAGGGGTAAAGTGCTCGCCCTCTCGGCGGGGTGGGATGGGAGGCAAATGGTGCTCTCACATTAATCACAGGAGTCTGGCCGTCCCTGACTGTGTGGTAGTAGTAGCCTTAATGTGGGAGCCCCCTAGTGACTGGGGAAATGAATACGACTAAATTAAGGAGAAAATCTGGGGGGAAATAAGGTCATAATATAATAATATAAATGCTACATGAGGTAACAAGCTAACTAACTAACTAACTAACTAACTAACTAACTAACCATAGGTGTTTCGTACATGTCACCATTAATAGACCGTAAATCATATGAATCTAAAAAAACTTTAAAATATTACTGTACTTAACAAGTGTAACAGTAAAAGTAACTCTAGATAAATAATTATGAATTGAATTACAGCATTTTAGAAAATCTGTTAAAATTTTATTACAAGATACAGTACATTAGAAGACACAAATTAGATAGTAGTTAACTACAATACACATGTTAAATCAAACATTCATTCATAATTTGTTTATAAAATGGCATTAAAAATTTAAATATATTTGCATATAAATATGTGGATAAGCACATATGGATCATATATATTTTTTGATATATATATATATATATTTCATATTAAATATTCAGTAGAAAAACAGATCAATCTTTTAGCATAAAAACTCGAGGTTGAACGATAATAACAAATAAAATGTCAGTCTTATATTTCACTTTAAGATCCTACTTGAGATTTGACCCTCTGTGCTCAGGCTTTGACTCTCAGCTGATGAACAGTCAGACATTAATGCAAGCGCTGTACTTACCCTTAACCTCTCTATTCTTTTCGCTCTTATCTTTTTCCCTGTAAAAAGAAATGGCTTTGACTTTTTAGTTTTTCTTCTCTCTTTTTTTTTTATTTAAATGTTACTATGGTAATTTGAAGCAATGGACAAATTATACTGTAGCTCTGAGAAAATCAGTACATGAAACATAATGTTTTTTTTTAATATTGTAGAATGGTTTTGAAAAACAAAACATTAATTCTAAGTAATAATAGTAGTCAAGAATGCTTCATTTTGATCAGATTACATATACAGTATAATGAGCTTCACTTTTACTTTTATAAAGGAGAACTTTGCAGGAAGAAAAATTTGAATGTAATGAAAAAGTAAAAAAAAAACTAAATAAATAAATTGAGTCAGAGGTGAAACTATAATGTTTTGACATGTTAGAGTCTTCAGAATAAAAAAAAAAGATATTTAACAGAGAGGAAAAAAGCGAGTTTGGTGAGGAAATGACTATTTATAGTTGCTATGATTTCTGAAATATTTCAGAATTTTTTGAAATAGATTAAGTGCAACTATAAACAAAAAAAGTAAATAAAAATTGATGTTAATTGCTGTAGTGTAACAGGAATAAATCAGTTCAATAACTCTGCTTTACATCAAGCTGCATCATACCATTCCATCGTTGATTCTTTCCAACAACAGAGCACCAAGAAGTGTCCTATTACTAGCACATTATTCACTTTATTTAATAATAATAATAATAATAATAATAATAATAATAATAATAATACAAACATCAAAAAGTACAACACCGAATAAAATCAATTCGTTATCTACCTAACCTGTACAATACAGGCATTACAGTATATATAATTTCAATGTATACTGTATAATTAAAAATAATAATACAGTATATAACTAGTCTACACAAAAATATTCACATAACCCAACCAGGGTCAAATGTAATGAATTCAGAGATAAATATTATATTTGAGATACTGTACTAATAACATTTTGAAATTTTTGTACATTAATATTAACCTTGTACATTACACACTTACACACTTGTTTTATTTTACCATCTGTGTTTAGGTTTAAATTGAAATTTTTTCTAACATTGATCTTAATTATCACTCTGATTTACAGTATTATTGGTTTATATAAACCATCAGTGTTGTAAAAAAAAAAAAAAAAGTTGTGAATGTGAATAGCTAAGTGGAGCTTTTTAAAAATGTAATCGGCTTTGTTTGGTTAGCTCTGGAAAAAATAGGAGAACCACTGCAAAAAAAATTTTTTTCTTAGTTTTTTTTTTCTTTTCTTACAGGTTCATGTATTGTTGAGATGAACATTCACTCACTCACTCATCATCTATACCGCTTTATCCTGTATTCAGGGTCACGGGGGGCCTGGAGCCTATCCCAGGAGACTTTGGGCACAAGGCGTGATGCACCCTGGATAGGGTGCCAATCCATCGTAGGGCACAGACTCATACACACACTCACACACTCATTCACATATTACGGCCAATTTGGGAACGGCAATTAACCTAACCTGCATGTCTTTGGACTGTGGGAGGAAACCGGAGTACCCGGAGGAAACCCACCAAGCACGGGGAGAACATGCAAACTCACACATGCACACAGAGACGGGAATCGAGCCTGGCCGGGAATCGAACCCGGACCCTGGAGGTGCAAGGCGACAGTGCTGTGAGATGAACAGTTTTGTTTCATTTTTTGTGAACTGCTGACAATATTTCTCCCAAGTTCAAAATATAAATCGTTATTTAGAGTGTATATTTAAATGACAACATCACATCACATCAAAATAACCCAAGATCATGCAGTATTGGCAGAGCTTTAATAACTTAAACAAAAGAAAATACAAATCGTTTCTATAATTTAAAAAAGAAATGAGTATTTAGCTGAATAACCCTGATTTGCAATTACAGTTTTCATGTTTCATGTTTTGGCTCTCCACCATACATTCAACATTCAAAATGGTAGTGGAAAAAGTAAGTGAACCCTTGGAATTAATAACTGCTTGACGCCCCCTTGGGAGCAATAACCTCACCTACAGGTGCTTCCTGTACATGCAGCTGTGGATCAGACCTCAGGAGGGATTTTACCCCATTCTACCTGGCAGAACTGCTTTCGCTCGGTCATATTCTTTAGACGTCTCATGTGTATAACTCTTTGAAAGTCATTCCATAGCATCTCTACTGGGTTGAGAACTTAATTAAGCTTAATTGGCATTGGTGAATAAATTGGGCTCCAACATATGCCATATAGTACAAATAGTATAAAATATTCAAGAAATCTCTTGGAGGTCTTCATTATACGGTAGGTGTTACTGGGAGAAGGAAGGTGATACTTTACGATGAGGTTCTTTTGTTTGGTTATGTTTAGTAATTGTTAAATCGTACTTCACAAAATCAAGTATGGTTTTAAGCAGGCTTTGCATCAGCACCTTTTATCATGATTAAATTCATATTGACTATCTGTGGTTGTCTATTGTTTTCAGGCAACATCATCAGCTTGGGCTTGTGCACTATTAGCATGAGACCACTAGATGGCAATACAATGCCAATTTATTAATATTTTTTTTTTTTATGCATTATGAGACATAACTTTGATTCATCAATACAGTCAGTAGCATTGGTAAAAAAAAATGAAATTAAAAAAAAATATTTTTAATGCCTGAAATAGGAAAAGTAGACAGCAGAAGAGTCTTTTAGAATAAGGAGACACTGATCAGGGACAGAATAATTTATTGCTGTTGAAGTACTTGTACTGATGAGGGAGATACTGGATTCCAACCACAGTTAAACGACAGAGAAGAAGAAGAAAACATTAAAAAAATGTACATCAATTTTAAAGTTTATTTAACGCTGGTTATTAATGGCGGAGGCATGGTCTAAACTTTTCAGCAAGACACCGACTATGATCAGCCTCTACAGGTTGCATTCCTGGTGCTGCTCTCTAGTTCATATCTTTAAAAGCTTCATTAATGAGTTTCATTAGTTTGGTCTTATTTAAATGATGAAAATAGATGAAAAAGCTTGGCTGGGAGCAGTTGATGCAATGTATACACAACAGGAATCAGGAAATGGGGATAAAACTGAATATTAATGATCTAACTTGTATTTCTGAAGTACTGTAATTCATAATTAAAAGCAAATAAGAAAGCAAGAAACAAACAAAGAGGGGGAGACGAAAAAACACCAGGAGACAAGTTTTCAAAGTTGAAAGAACTGAAGAAGTAAAGAAACTTTTTTTGTTGCCTTTTTCTTTGCCTTTCTAACGCACCATTTTTTAAAAAAATGATTACTGTAGTAATATAAATTTATTTGTACTTTCATACTCACTTTTTATTAATTAACTCATTTAATAATGCATTTAGGCGATGGAGTGGTAGTGGTTAGCACTGTTGTCTTGCACCTCCAGGGTCCGGGTTCGATTCCCGTTTCTGTGTTCATGGAGTTTGCATGTTCTCCCCGTGCTTGGTGGGTTTCCTCCGGGTACTCCGGTTTCCTTCTCACAGTCCAAAGACATGTAGGTTAGGTTTATTGCCGTTCCCAAATTGGCTGTAGTGTGTGAATGGATTGGCACCCTGTCCAGGGTGTACCCCGCCTTGTAACCTAAGCCTTCTGGGATAGGCTCCAGGCCCCCCGTGACCCTGAATACAAGATACAGCGGTGTAGAAGATGAGTGAGTGAGTGAATAATGCATTTACTGTCATTTAGTTACAATAAGTCATCATCTATTGCATATATTGAATATGATTGGTCAGAAGGTGTTGATTAATTCTCCATAAAAGCAGCTATGACAGTGGTGCAGCTGCATATTTTAATGAATATGCTTCTTCTAATGCTTTGCTCTTTCCTCAAGGTTCTATCAAAAAGTGGTTTTGAGATTTGTGCGCAACAGATCTGGTTGTTTTCACCTTATATCCGGCTTTAGACACCTGAAAACCTGGTAGTAGCTCCTGGGGACGAATTCCCGAAGCACAATGCTGCAAATGTTGAAAACAATGATGTGCATGCACTTTGTCAGAGCTGCGGACCTGCCTCGCCTTTTTCGGTCACGGAGATGATGGGCTCGTCCACTGTGAAGACTGTTGATTCAGCTCAGGGTCGTACCCATACACCCAAGTTTTGTCACCATTAATGACCCTCGACATGTTGGACGGGTCATCCGCGGCACACTGACGGAGTTCTGAGCAGACTTACCAGACATGATGTTCTTTCTGCTCCTGGCTCAGCAGCCTCGGGACGAACTTGGCAGCAACACGGTGCATTATCATATCACACATGGGGATTGCCTGGACTGTTCTGTATGACAAACCGACAGTGGCAGCAGTGTTGTGGATTGTTTTCCGACTATCATTTTGCACAAGTTGCCTAATGGTTTCGATATCTTCATCGAAGGTCTTCCTAATCGTCTTTCAGTGATGTTCTCTACCCGTGAAGCGTCAAATGACTCGTCGCAGCATCGCTGTGAACTTCAATTCATGCCAAACGTATCTCATTTCATGTTGCTGTTCATGATGAAAAAAACAGACTTGGTAGTGCACATGGTATATAGAATAGCACCGGTTGCACAGCTCCTGATGTGCACATGCCAGTGTCTGTTGGTACACTGTCTTATGAAGGTTGGTGTTCCCTGTGACTGTGCATGCAGCCTTGTGACGCCATCTGTTGGTGTGTTACAGAATACAGAACAAGGTCTTGAGACGTTTTTAGACCATTTTTATGGCATTGGACTATGGCTCAGAAGGTCCCAGGTTCAAATCCCACAAGTTGTCCCTTGAGCAAGACCCTTAACCCTCAACTGCTCAGATGTATAATGAGATAAAAATGGACGTTGCTCCGGATAAGGTCGTCTGCCAAATGCCTCAATGTCAATTTTAATATTTGAAAGGAGTCTCCAGTGTCAGATTGTTGTAGCAGTCAGAGATAAAGCTGTTCATTTACATTTCCTAACAAGGGAAAGTCTTCAGAACAAAAGAGTTTGCATTAGAGAGAGAAAGAGAGTGAGTGAGAGAGAGAGAGAGAGAAATAGTGGGGGAATAGAGTGTTTATAGCATAACTGATAACAAGACCTTGTTTGGCAGATGCATCATTCCACTTAACAGCTTTAATGGATAAATATTATGATGTCATTCATGAAAAATGTTAGAGCTGACAAGTTGCTGTGGTTGATAATGGTCTCCGCTTCATATCAGGCCATACTGTTATTGATTATTTTCCAAAATAATTGCTCCTCAAGTGCTTCCGAGTTCCCAGTTCAATCTTGCAGACCGAAGTCAAAGACTGTGTACAGTGTGTGTCATATTCCCAGAATGTACACAGAAATGCATGAGGTAAGCGTCTAAAAAGAACATAGACGCCTTCTATAAGGGAAGTGACTAGACGATCGTTTTAATAAACACACATAAGACAAATAGCGGACCCTAACCCTGGCGTGCCATTAGATTATGCTTGCAATATTTATTCGAGAGAATAACGTGACAGTGTTAAACGCCCTATAAAATTAAAGTGGCTGATGTGACATTGAAACAGGCTTCAAGTGACATGCAGTTATTTAATAGTCTATTGGCCTGCAAATAAAAACGCTTGCTCAGGCTTGATCGTAGAGCTTAGAAAGCACCAGTACCAGATGGTAACCTGATGAACAAGTTGTAAGCTGGATCTGGACTCACAAAAACACCATAACACCGAGAGCCGTTCTCTGGCAGGGTGTCTGTTAGATGTCCTTTAAAGTTCCTTGAATGCCCTCTTTGCTGCCTGTTATTCACTGCATTGCAACTGATGTCAGTGGAGCTGCCAAACCTGACAGTAATGCCGCCACTTGGGACGCTGTGGTAGAAATTTATGAGGATGTTACATGCCAGGCCAGCTTTCTTGAGCATTCTTAGGAAGTCAAGTCTTCTGCCAGGTGGATCTTGTGATCCAGTCTTTGGGGACTTTATTAATAGATGCAGGAGCACACTTTCAATTTTGAATTTTCCTAAAATTGCTTCAGTTTCCGTGACATTAGGACAGAGATTGTTGTCAGAGCACCACTCTGATATTGCTCTGATCTCATCCTTCTTGGTTATCTTTCTTGGTGATGTTCTCTCTCTCTCTCTTGAGTCTCTCTCTTGAGTCTCTCTTGGTGATGAGGCCTGGGCTGGTAGTGCCATCAGCAAATCTGCAAAAAATAAAATAAAATAAAATAAAAAATCTGGATTTGGTTTGTGCTTGGTGACAGAGTTGTGCATGAAAAGGTGGCTGAGTGCACATTGTGTCGTGACATCCCAAACTGCAAAAGCTAATTTTAGGGAGATTCCCCCGGATACCAGTGCCCCACCATCAGAAACCAGAAAGCATTACCTGGAATTGTTGCTTGAGTGCTTACATGCCTGGAATGGCATGCTGTGTTTGACATTGAAACATGTAGAGGACACCTCAGCTCATGTCATCTTCTCTGTGAGGCTTTGGCTTTCTGCTAAAAAAGAACTATGTTCTCTAAAAGGAATAAAAGCATGAGGTGTACCCTCATATGATCCTTTTTTATATTGTCTGTTTTGTAACCCATCTTAGGTATATGGAGAAAATGTAATGACATTATATTATATTATATTATATTATATTATAAAACAGTTGGCAGCACGGCGGCTTGCACCTCCAGGTCCTGGGTTCAATTCTGGCACCAGGTCTGTGTCTATGGAGTTTGCATGTTCTCCCTTTGCTTGGAGCGTTTCCTTCAATTTCTCCGGCTTCCTCCCACAATCCAAAGACATACAGTACAGATTAGGATAACTGGCATTTCCAAATTGCCTTTATGTGTATGAATGCACATGTGAATATTGACCAGAGGTCCTACCACGGCTGTACAAATGAAAATAACTGCAATGGTCACCATTGGCCTAGTTAGACTATAGAGGTTCCTAGATGGATAGATGGATGGATACAACAATTAGTTCCAATCGCTTAATTTGATCAGACAAGAAGCATTCCATGAGAGGATGAGTGGTGGTAAAGAACATAACAGACCTGGGATGTTTAACCACAGTATATGTGTCACTCCTTGGCACAGGCGTTGTAATAACCGTTAATTACACTAACAGCCTGGGTGTAAGTAATTTCTTCTTAAGTCATTACTAATTGCCTCTGAATTGTCCATGTTGTTCTGTGCATGGCTAACAGGATATACAAAGTTAACTAGCATATAACACAAGGCTGAATCCTGAGTCCCTCTCTAACAACTGAGCAAGGACACTACTTGAGGTGTGGAACGAGGGCCCTTAAATTGGGATTTAAGCTCGGAACCCTAAAGTTAGCAAAGCTGATATTCCAAAATGGAATGAGCAAAAATACAGAGCTGTTCAACACCCTCATGGTTCTTCATAGATCTGTTAACACACGTACAGTACAGTATGTATGTTGTAGAGGACTGGATCAATCCAATAAGGGCATTATTTAAGAACAAATCCATGCATTTCAAGTCTTGGTGCTTTAATGGTTGGAAGGTTCACAGTTCTGAAGGCCTTCAGCTTATCAAAAGTGAACAGAGCAAGCATTATATGAAATATGAACATTATCTGTTGCATTAAATTCACGCCGAGCTGATAAACATCTGTAGTAGCAGACTATGAAGCGTAATAAGTGAGGAGATCCACCCAACCTCAGTGTAACTCATTTCCAATGCCACTTCCCCTAGTGAGTACTGCATCATTAGTGTTGATGGATCAATGTTATTACTGGAAAAGCACTAAAAGCCTGGAGATTATGGCAGTTCTTCCTTTGGCCATATTTCTCTGTCGTACGTGCAAACAGCAGAGTAAAGCAACGATTTATCACGCAGAGGAGAATAACTCTTATGACCATCTTTAGGTAAATGAAACTGAAAAGAGAAGTTAATGCAGAAGGTTTGTAGAAAATGATGCAATAACAATATAACTAAATAATAATAATAATAATAATAATAATAATAATAATAATAATAATAATAATAATTATTATTATTATTATTATTATTATTATTATTATTATTGTTGTTGTTGATAGATAGATAGATACATCCAACATCCAAGAAATCTAACAGTCAATGTAGTAGAAATTACAGATCGTCACTCATGTATAGCACTACACTACACTTACATTTTTTTGGATTTTTTTTGGGATTTTGGAACGTTATATGAACTTTATATACAAATATATGAAACTAAGAGATTTAAATGAATATGCCCAAAAATCACTGAGTGAGGGTGAATATTAGTGGATAGACTACAGTAAAATTGAGTTATACCTATTGAAAGTGACAGCAGTGCCAAAGTGAATGGTGCAGGACTGAGGTGGTGAAGTCAATGCAGATAAGAGTAAATGATGAGTAGATAAATAAATAAATCTGAGTGTGTTATGAGGGAGAGCAATGTGCTTAACTAAGGAAGGGTATTAGTAGAGGGCACAGTCACATCCACAGAGATGTTAAAGCAGCGTATGGCCCTGGGAACAAAGAGTTTCCTGAGTCCGTCAGTAGAGCAGATCTGTGAGTCCTGTACTGTGGTCTGCCACTGAAGATGCTTTTCTGCTTGGCAGAAGTTCAGTACAGAGGGTGCCTGGTGTTGGACATAATGGATACCATTTTATTTAAAGCCTACCACAGATTCTGCTCTCCTGACCACCTTGTTCAGTTGAGTGGCATCTTTGCATTTAAAGTTCCCTCACCAACACACTAGCATTGAAAAGTAGACTGGCCATCACTGACGGATAGAACATCTGCTGGAGTTTCTTGCAGATTCATATTGAGCCGAGTTTTTGACTTTGACTACGTACATAATGCAACACATCAATCTCATATGCTTTCATACATTTTATATGCATTTTTTATTAAAAGTTTACTTTACAGTAAACTATTACTGTATCATGTTCTTTGATGTAACCACCAGTGATTAATCATTTAATTTGCTTTTTTTTTTTTTTTTTACACTTAAATAGCATGCTCTCGAATGCTTTCCGCTGCACTGGATTTTAACACATTATCTACACCACCGCTAAGTAGAATTTCTCCACCACTGCAAACAAGTGATCTTTTATCACCTAACTAATTCATGAGTAATTGTGTTTGGTAAATACAATATGGTAAAGATAAATTTCTGACATTTACTTGAGGAGGAAGAAAAAAAAAAAAACCCCATAGCCTGTAGCTGAGATTTGTGGCGTGATTAGTTATGTTGCCGTGCTGAACCTTTCCACTGCTCTTCTAGACATGAGCAGTTTAGATGCAGGAGCCACTGACGTTATTGGGTGGCCTTTATTAATGAACGGCTGCTGCTGAGAGGTCAGTGTGTGCGACCTCTTATGGTACTGCTTACTGTTTTTTTTTTTTTTCACTCCAACATTAGCAAACTGAGCTTTTAAATGAATCACAATATGGGGTTGTTGGAAAGAATTCTCTGGAGACACTATCCTGTTTTACACCATGTAAACGGGAAGTGGGAATCTCTGTGGTTCAGGCTCTGTTTCAACAACTGGAAGTGCATGTTGGAATGCAAATATGATGAAGAAGAAGAAGAAGAAGAAAAAAAAAACACTAAAGTCCCTGGAAACTATTATTTCTGTACATCCAAGTGCTTTTATGCTCACAGTGCTTGTTTAAATATAACAACGATTTTTTTAAACCAACTCTCAGATCTCCCTTTTTATCCGTAGTCAGCTCTCTGGGGCTCGTCAGTGAATTCCCATATTCACTGCCGTTCGGTTGATCTAACAGGAAACATGTCAGTTCAAACAGCTACTCACTAGTTCACACATAATGGATCAGAACATTGTGTGGAGTAAAAGCTGATATGCTCTTTCACTACTTTGCCTCTCTCCATTCCCGAAGTCGTCCTAGGTGTAATGATGCAACTAGAGGACATAGGGGACATAACACAACAGTCCCAAATGTGGGTTAGTCTCAATGTGTGGGTGTATACTTTGCATGCTGGGAAAATCTTGTCCTACCCCATTCATGTGATTTTTTTTTTTAAATAGACCCTTGTAAATAAAGGAATCTGAGTAACGAGTAAATGTAGAGCTAATGTTGTTAAAAACAAATAAATAAATAAATAATTGGCATAGATTTTGGTCAGCATCCTGCAAACGGATTGGGATTTATGCAAAGGGAAATTCTTGTTATTACTTCGTATCGGTTGTAGCTGAAACAAGGACTTAATTAGCACAGTAAAATGTCTTCTCTTTCACATCATTCTAAATAACTGAGTTTAAGATAGCATCTCGATGGGAATGTTTTTTTTTTTTGTTTGTTTGTTTTAGTTTGCGTGTGTTTTTTTTTTTTTTTTTTTTGTCCCCCAAGGATTTGAGTTCCAAGTAACCAAAACGTAGCCAGATAAGCAAATTGTTCATTTCCAGTGCAGTCCTTTTAAGTCAAAGCTGTTATTCTGCAGAATATAAAGTCCACCCCATGCCAGAGCATGTTTACATGCTGCATGATATTAAACTCATTATGAGGAACTAAACAGGAGGAAGCATCCTGTGGTAGGAAAAAATATATATATACAACAACAGGGTGGTGTGATGCAACGTGACAAAGTCATTTATCCCTACAACAGAACTGCAGAACAAATGACTCTTCTCAGGAAACTTCATCATACCATATATATATATATATATATATATATATATATATATATATATATATATACTGTGCTAATGTATATACATATATACAGTATATATATATATATATATATATATTGTCTGATCAGTGAGATTCAATAATTGAACTTTGCTGCAGTATAAAACGAGACTATACATTACCTGACTGTATGCTTATTATTGCCAGGACACGAATAGAGGTTCAAATGGACAGTCTGAATAGAGTTGCCTTTGTTTGTTTTTGTTTATCCTGTTGTTTTCAGTTTCATTATTTCATTTCTTCTTTTTCCTCAGTTCATTAATATCCGCAATATGGATGAAAAATGTTGTTGGAAATGAGCTGTCATGTTCTCTGGCATCGTGCTCATTTCATGGCATTTTCAGGCATAATTTACAGTTCAGAGTTTTCTACAGTGTATGGAAATTACAGCCTCTCTTCCGGCTGTGGCAGTGTTTGTGATGTGCAAATGTTGTGACAGGCGGACTTGTGCTTCTCCAGACAATAAAAATTACAATTGTCTGCATTTTTTTTTTCCTTAAGCAATTGCTCGAGACACAGCTGGACAGTGGTTATAATTACGTGCGCTGCCAGCATGTGGTAAGCAAGATAAATTTAGACGCTGAAAATAACTGGTTTTGAGTCTGTTACGTTGAACGTCCTCATCCTTGTTTTCTGTTGCCTCTAGATATACAGTATTTTGGCATGGACACATTCAGGAGCATGTTCCTAGTCTGACACTGATTACCTGTGCGCTCTCTCTCTCTCTCTCTCTCTCTCTCTCTCTCTCTCTCTCGCTCTCGCTCTCTTTTGGAGTGGAAAAACTCGCTGAACGCCTTTGGCATGAGCTGGAACACTGACTACATTCTGTGTCTCCACACCTGATATCCCTGCTTGTCCTCACTAATGATCTTGTACCTAAATGAACCCAAATCCTATCTACAAATTCTATCTTTAGTTTACTTGTATTATCTATTTGTAGTCATTTTTCAGCCACAGATAATCATATACAGTAAGAATTTCACTGCATATCATACTTTGTATGGTTGTGTATGTGACAAATACATTTTGAAATTGTAGTTGCATTTGAATCCCACATCCATGCTTAAACATTTAGTCGAAAGCATTCCCAGACGAAAAGCGGAGACTACTACTGTATGTAAGCAATTAAATCTCAATAGGATGTTCAACAGGTACATGGATGTGCAAGTAACATATTGTATCCACAAACGTTTAACGTTTGTACTGTAGGCTAGTACACAGTAATGTGCAAAGGTCTTGAGCCCCCTTCATTTCTTCATATCAAACTCCAGTAATTGAGGTACATTGAATTAAAGAAATGATGACAAATGTTTTACTGTGACAGGCTGCGAAGTGCCTTAAGATTCAATTGAAAAAATCTGTTGTTAATCTAACAACCACAGCAGCGCCCTCATTTCCCCTCTCGTCCGCTCCAACCACTCAGCATCAGCACCACCAGTATACTACAGTATGTAATCACTGGCCTGATCATCAGTCATCACTTGCACCTCTTACTCACTAGTTCATGTTTTAAGTTAGATGTTTTGCATGCTTGAATGATTCATAGGTCACTATGTGGCTTAACAAACAAACAGCATTCCTCTGGAACTGGTCCGGTACGGGAAACTGGAGTAAATGTGAGAGCGAAAAAGTGCCTTCAGGAAGCCTGGAGAACTATTCCTCGAGATTATATCAGAATACGGGAAAGTCTGGCTCTTTGGAAGCAAAATTAAAAGAAATAAGGCGGGGGGGGGGTCAAGACTTTTGCACAGTACTGTACATGCCTTTAATTGCAGCTTTTTCAGCAAAACGTTTTATAGAATCTATATTGATGGCATAATTGGAAAAAACACACATGATGGGCGTATATTACCTTGTTTAATACTACAGTACCTTGGAACGATGACAGGCATTGATGCATTTGTTTTAAGGGAATTTTGTTGTTTTACTTAACTTAAGAAAAATTCTATTTCAATTTCAAACAATTAACAATACATTTTTGGTATAACCTGTTGTACTTCAATAGAGCACCATTTTGTAGATGCTTTAATTGGTTCATAATGCCATTTCAATAAATGGCAGCACATTGAAGAAAGGGTTACATATTAAAACATGTATACAATACTTGTGTAATTATCGATCAGCCGTTGCTTCATGCATTGGAAAATGTCTTTTTTTTTTTTTACTGTGGAAAGTATATAATTAAAATCCCTGTTTCATTGAATGCAGCTCCGGTCTAATCAGTCACCAGTATACTGTGTCATCCACGAAATGTTCATACCTTCAATATTTTTGACAACTAAAGATTCATTACAGCAAGTAGGTATTGCTGTCCCTCACATTTGTGTCACAGAGCCAAAATGAACACTAATCTGGATTTGCACAGTGTTTACCATCTGATCAAAATGTCATTTTCCACCAGCTCCTGTCAAACCCTATCTAGTGATTTCATCAGCTGAAAGGAATTACGATGCTGGGAACGAGGAGCATTTCACCACCATACCATCACCAACAGTGGAGTTTATTCCTTATGGGAATCTGGAGCAGAATTGGTACACCATGAGACGATTTCTCCCTATAAGGTTATCTATTTGTCCGTATCAACTTTCCTTATCATGGGAATACAAATGGAGGCGTGTGTGGGTTTTTTGTTACTCACCCAGGGTTCAGGGGTCTGGTGAACTCACTACACGATTTGTCTTAAAAAAAAAAAAAAAACACAGCATATCTTATTTACACGCATAAGCATAATCTTGTTTGAATATTAGCTTAGTCACTTATTATTTTTTTAAAAATTTCCTAATAACACTTTGGAAGTTTTTGAAATGAAGAAGATGATGGTAGAAACCTTGTATTAAACTATCATCACTAATGCAAAGTTTTAAAAATAATTAAATAATAAGAATAACACATGTATTAAATGTATAATTTTTTTTTTATTAATTTGTCTGAGGACCTTCACTTGGTTACTTATATGCATGCAAAGCTTTTGCCGTGAACGTGGCTTTGCTTCTTGTTTGTATGTTTTCTTTTTTAAAAGTTGGTTGCACTTTCATATAATATAAAAAACTTACACTATAATTTGAAGCATCACAAGCCTAACAGCTACACTGTACAGTAAATGATTGCAATGCGTACAATCATATTGATCCTCATAAACTATCACTGCACAAATTGTATATACAGTGAGACCACTTTTTGTGACGTACCCTTCACATACGAGATTCAATTTACAGTCTGTCAATTGAATGTTCATTTCTTCTCATGTGGAAAGGAAGTCCCTGGATGATATTATGCCACTCTTAAATCATCGAGACACACATCAAGGTTGCAGGGCTTCACTGGGACACGCGAACAGACGTGAGGAATGGTTACAGAAACTGTTCAGTGAATAAACAGGTTGTACAGTATGTAGGAAAATCAATCATAAACTAGCTGCAGTTCCTTGGAGTCTAATATTCCACTAATCACGGTAATAATAATCTAGTCTGAATAAAAATGCCTCATGTAAAAATGAGCAAAAATGCCAATTATTTGTCACATGTACCTTTTTACAGCCCAGTGAAATATTTTTTTATTTCACATATTCCAGTTAGGAAGCTGGAGTCGGAGAGCAGAGCCGACCAGGGTGGAGCAGATAGGGTTAAGGGCCTTGCTTAAGGACGATTTTGCTGCCATTTATGATCAGTGCATGCCATGAGAACAATTTTCCCACAAGCCATGCCTTTAGATTTGCATCCACTGACTCAAAGCAGACCCAAAGCAATTATTCGACAAAACAGTATACATATTTTAAACATGTGTAAAATGGGTCAGCCCACTGAAGCATTTAAACCACAGTCTTTGTCAGAGAAAGTGGCACTGATTGGCTTGCATTTCACGTAAATTAAAGCATCTGACCAATCAGAGATTCTAAATTTAGATTAGTAAATTCTCGTAACCGATCATAACACAAAAGGCGGTGGACCCATTTAACACATGTTAAAAATATGTACGATGTATATTCTAATTGAATGCTTTGGGTATTCAGATGAACATCTTATCAAATAAACGTCCATGTAAGCAAGTAAATGGGACTCTCTAATCAGAATGATTTCATACTGAAGGAATATTGTCCATGTAAAGACAGCTAGCGAGTGCATTTCTTATAAAAACACTTTGTTGCAAAGATTCTCACACATGCACAAACACTGACAAACACACACTCAGCAAACTGGTGGCCAGATGATGGGCACCAAAGGCTCACCCATGCCCACAGGACCCAGAAAATCCTTTTTAGCCCAACACCACAGCACACGTCCCAAAGGGAAAAGGGAAACCCAAAACCGTACAGTAGGTGGTTAGAATCATGCTTCAGACACTGTGTTTGTTGTGCGACAGGCTTTGGGATTAGTTTATATATGTATATACAGTACAGACCAAAAGTTTGGACACACCTTCTCATTCAAAGAGTTTTCTTTATTGTGGTTTTTGTGACTGCACTTGGGGACACTTTCAAAGTTTTCCAAATTTTTCGGACTGACTGACCTTCATTTCTTAAAGTAATGATGCCACTCGCTTTTCTTTACTTAGCTGCTTTTTTTTTTTTTTGCCATAATACAAATTCAAACTCTTTGAATGAGAAGGTGTGTCCAAACTTTTGGTCTGTACTATATATATATATATATCGCGCTACTGTTTATCACATATATACTTAATAATTATTTGTCACAAGTACCTTACAGCACATGAAATTATTATTATTTTTTTTTTCTTGCATATCCCAGTAGGGAGTTGGGGTGAGCCAGGATACAGCACCCCTGGTAGAGTTAAGGGCTTAACAGTGGCAACTCGCTGGTGC